>QLPG01010968.1:0-15562 GCA_003314385.1 Gomphus sp. MG54 | reverse complement strand
TGTCTTTCGTGGCCACTCTCATCTCTCTCCTCCTGGGGAGCCGCAGATCTTGATCTCACACAGGAATGACTGGATTCTGGCTGACTCACCACTGGCATCTTGCTGGAGACCCCCTTATTTCCGCAATTTCAGTACACATTCTCTCTCCAAGTCCACAGTGTGCTTTGGCTATGACTCAGGCCGCATTATCATAGTTGATCTCATGCCTGTGCATCTGTAGCTCACTAGGGATTCAGTTATAGATGTTTACTGAAGATTGACAACTATCCCAGTGTCTTTTTTTTCAATTGCAGCCTCATAGTCTTTCAATGCTAGCAATTGAGCAAATTACAAAATGGCAGTGGTTAAAAACCCAAGGAGATGTTTTTTCATATAATGATTGCTGCTATCCTTGCTACTACATTTCCCATCTTGTAACTGACAAGGTGGTATTCTTAGCTATAGTAGACCTAATGGAAGTATCAACCTGCTATATCTCACACTCATGTCTTTCTTTGTGTTGATCATTTCCTACTTAACTCTTATGTGATGGCAGGGAAGATCTATGAAGACTCTTAACTGTCACACACAGAGCAACAAGGGCCTTTGGCGCTTGTCAATATGGATGATAAAGACAAGCCCCAAATGTGTGCATTGGCACTTTGTATAGGTGCTGCAGGCAAGGATGGGGAATCGGGGGATAATAATAAGAAATAGATAGGGTGGGATAAGGATAGTGAACCAAATGGTGAACTGAATGTACTGAGCTGAGACCATGCACTAGTGGGGAATTACTTGTCACTGGTGTGTGGGATTAAATGGTAAGGGTCATTTGGTCAGTACTACTGAGTGAACCAGATCTTGGTATCATGGACTTGACAGCACAACACTCCCAAACAGAATGGAGTGACTGAGTGCCTAAACCACACTTTGGTCAAAAAGACCTGTGCCATGCTACTAGATTCAAATCTCCCTTAGTTCCTTTTGGGATATGTGATCCAGCACACCAACTACCTTACAAATAGCATGCATACATGAGCTCTATCAGAAAAGATGATCTATGGGATAGTTCACCATCAAAAGCTGAATTTACAAGATGCTCATGAATGGGGAATGGATGTCTATGTTAAAATCAAGCAAGATGATAAACTGCGACCTAGAGCCAAGAGAGCTAAGTGGATTAGTCATTCTGCACAAAGTGACAGCCACTGCATATATTGGCCAGAGAGTTGGCAGGTATCAGTCAAGAAAAATATCATATTTGAGAGGGCAATAGCACCCTCAAGAGCTCCTATTTTACCTACTGATGACCCCCTTATTACTATGCCAAGAGCCATCAAATATCAGCCAATACCACCCACACCAGCACCTATCAAAGTGCCAGTACCATCACATGATATACAGCTGGGTGAGAGCCACATTGAAGAAATAATCAAGTGCACACCAGAAAGAGATTCACTGGATTGGGCAACAGATCTCAAGCTGAAGAAGCCACACATACAAATTTTACCACCCTCACTTGCAAAGATGTTGAGTATAATATACTCAACAAGATCACATACAATTCAGAATAAAATTCTGATGAGAGTGGTAATTCATGTGACTACCTAGCTATAAGCACTGAACCTATAAATGCCAAAGAAAATGAATATGCATATTTATTGAGTGATTTACAGTTGCCTATGATGACCAAAGATGCCCTTAATAACACTACATGGAAAATGGCCATGGATACTGAGATCCGATCACAGATTGACAAAGGCACCTGGGAGCTTACTATACCTCTGCTGGGTGTGAATATTGTTGGAAGCAAGTGGAATCACATTCTAAAAAGAAATCAGAAGGGTGATATAGTTTGTGCAAAGTCAAGACTCTTTGCTCAAGGCTTCACACAAACTTTTGGAGTCGATTATGACAAAACTTATGTGTTAAGTACACATACCAAGTATAGGGTAACTTGGCACTGCTGACCACAATGCATCCATAACCACACACAAGTGACCAAGCTACAAGCAAGTCACTTGATACCTCGGTATTGGCTTAGCACATCCACCATCCACATTCCTCATTCCCATCCCTCATCCACTCCTTCCTCATTCATCATCCATTAATCCCACCCTGACTACTCATTATCCCTTGGCCCACCTTACCTCAGGACATTTGATTATTGTTTTATCCTCGACCATGACCCTATTGTTTTATAGTCAGTCACTTCCTATTGTCCTATTCTTGGCCACATTCCTATTATCCTATTTTCATTATTCTATTCTTGCTTACATTCCTTCATTCTATTCTTGATCATTGTAGACAATACCCCCACAAGCTGTGCATACCTTATTGTTCTACATTCTTTATTCCACATCTCACTTCTTAACCTATATAAGTAGTGCATGCATGTACATACTTCCTCATTCTGGGTATTGATTAGGCTTAGGCCCCTTTACTTTCCCTTCCCTGTTAAAGTCTCCTACTCAGGCCGACATCCTTGGCACTCTCCCAAGTTCCTCTTCTGTCCCAAATTGGTGGAATGCACAGAGAGTAGGATGCAACACATGAGCATATTGAAGCCAAAGCCACTACTACTGGCCTGCAGGACTTGGCTGATTCTCACCTGTATCTTTGGCATTACCGAACCCTGACATTATGCACCAGTCATAAGAATGACATCATTATGCACTATATGTGCTATTACAGCTATAAATAATTGGCCAATACATTAAATTGACATGGACGTAGCATATCTAAATGCTCCACTTGAAGAACCCATTTATATGTGCCACCTGCCAGGTTATTTCAAGGAAAAACATGATAATTTATTATTTCTGAAGAAATGCATATATGGACTTAAGAAGTCAGGCAGAGAATGGTATAATGTTCTATAGAATGTCCTCTATTCTATTGGATTTACAAAATCAGCATCTGATGCTGCAGTTTTTTATAGACATGGGTGGAAGGACTATGCAATCATTGGAGCCGCTGTAGATGATCTTACAATTACAGCTACAGATGACTATATTTTGTGAGGAATCAGAGAAGATCTAGAAAATATCTTCAAGATGAAGGACTTAGGTGAAATTCACTGGCTTATCAATCTGAAGATCAAGCATGATAGATTGTCTGGTACTATTAGCTTCTAAGAAGAAACATATACAGACAAAATACTTGACCAATTTAATCTAAAAGATGCAAAGATGCATATGACTCCCTTAGACCCAACAACCAAGCTATCTAAAGAACAATGTCTGACTACCAATGCTGAGAAGAAAAGCATAGAGAAGATTCTGTACTGGCAGGCGATTGGGTCCCTCATGTGGGCAGCAGTAGCTACCCGACCGGATATTTCATTCACAGTTTCTTTACTATCACAGTTCCTAGAAAATCCAGAAATTGCTCACTGGAATGTAGTCAAATGAGTATTTAAATATCTACAGGGGATGAAAGAGAAAAATTAGTCTTAGGGGGAAGCCAGGATGGCATTGTAGGATACTCAGATGCTGAGTGGGCCTCACAAGATCATTGACATTCTATTTCAGCCTACATCTCCCAGATTGACTCAGGGAGCATCTCATGGAGCTGTCAAAAGGAGACAATTGTAACACTATCGTCAACCAAGGCATATTTTATTACATTAACTCATGCCACAAAGGAAATGATTTGGCTGAAACAATTCATCAGCCAAGTTTTTCAACCAATAAAGCATCCCATAAAAATTTATTCTGATAACCAATCAGCTATAACTATAGCCTACAGTAATCAGAAACACTCAAGGACCAAACATTTCGATATTTGACTCTATTTCATCAGAGACATGATAGAAGACAAGAAATTCAAATCAAATATCTCCCAACCAATCAAATAGTCCCAGACATGCTCACAAAAGGTCTACCTGGACCTAGAGTGAAGATTCTCACCAAAAACCCCAGCATATATTGAGCTTGAGGGGGCATGTAGGGTGTATATATGCACCTCACCCCTGAGAGGTAAATCTACAATATATTCTCATTTTTGATCAATTTTGGTGTCAACCTGTGCACTTTTCAATTTTAATTTTTTTGCTATTTTAATTGTATGTTTACGCTCAAAACTGAGTGAGTTATTTCATATCTACTGTGTATACTACTAACACATGCTTGCTCTTGCACAATGTGACATGTGTGCTCCCTGGGAAGGGACCAGTAGGTTAGCTCTGCACCAAGTGGTGGCTTAGGGGCTGGCTCAGGGATATATACAGGTTGTTATGGCCCATGCCCCTAATAAACCCATACTAGTCCCTACAACCACCTGCACCTTTTCTGAAACTTTCCAACTGTTAAAAGTCTGGAACAATCACTTTCCATAATTACATTACATCAACCCAAAGTTCTGCAATCCTGAACCTCCCATGATTCCGTGACCTAGGTTCTGCTCCTTGATAAATGATGTGCAGGATCATTGCATACCTCACTCCCTTGTCCTCCCTTTTCTATTAGCCCCTTGTATTCCCTTCTCCCCCTTGTCTTTACCCAGCAATAGATAGTACAAGGATTAACTACATGTATATCAACCCCCAGTCAACTGGACTATTCGCCAGTATGAATATCGACTTAATCTGCATCATAGTTTCCGATTCAGTTCTGGTAAACTTTCCAACTTTCTAAAATTAGGGACAGACAATCAAGGAGGGCACAACACATAAGTTTAGTCAAGTCCCTCTGACTTCAAACATTCAAACAACTAATCATATCAACCTAATACCACAACCAACCCTAAGTCTCCAGTGCTTCCCATCTTTCCATCTGTATGTCTCCCATCCATGAATCCATGCTCTGGAACCCTTTCACCCCCAGAGCTTTGTTCCCCCTCATGGGAACCCTTCAGAAGCCTCCAGAAACCCCTCCAGAAGTATCTAGCTAAGTGCCTGACACGTGGACTTGACATGGGTCAAACACCACCCAGTATGCCCTCCTCCTCAGTGGTTGACACACACTGAGGGGATGAGCCTAATGTATTATATAGTGTATTTTACCAACTTATTTTCTCTTTTTTTTCTTTGTAGAATAAATTCTTAGGTATACTTCATGAATAAACTCAGTGGTTGACATACACTGAGGAGAATAAATTCTTAGATTGTTCAATTAAATTCTCTGAACAACTGTACAAGTTGCTCATCATCCTACAAGAAAAACAGAAGTGCAAGTGCAAAGCACAAATGCAGGGGAATAAAATCATACTCCAACCCCCCCTCCCTCCCACGATGAGTTACCACTGCAATAATCACATACAGTTTTCAATCCCCATCAGTTTCCTACATCTATCCACCTTAACTTGCTCCAGTGGCTTGGTGAGTATATCAGCAGCCATGTCAGTAGTGGGAATGGAGAGAGGAGTAAGCGTGCCACCTGCAACTTTATCACAAAGCCAGAAGGAGTGTAAATCAAGGTGTTTCATCCAACCATGGTGTGCAGGGTTTTTTGGCAACAGAGATCACAGAATGGTTGTCAATTTGAAGGATAGAGAGTGAATAAAATGTATATCCAAGTTCACCAAGGAATTGTTGAAACCAAACCTCCTCCTTTCCAGCATAAGCAGAAGCAATAAATTCTGCATCAGTGGTAGAGAGGGCTAGTGTGGTTTGAAGTTTCTAGACCAGCTAATCATACCTGTGCCCATCTTGAGAAGGTACCCACTAGGAGACTTTCTATTATCTGGGTTGCCAGAATGGTCAGCATCAGTGTAGCTTTCAAACAGTTCACCTGATAGTGAGGGTACATAGACAAGCTGATAATCCATGGTCCCCTTCAGACATTGGAAAAGGTGTTTGAGTGCTTTCCAGTGTGCCATTGCAGGGTTTTGGTTGAACTGGAACAAGACTCCAACAGCATAAGGAATGTCAGGGTGAGTTGCAACTGACTGTCAAGTACATGTACGGAATGTCTGATAATTTGGCAGTGCTGACTGGACAGCCAGACTATGTCCATGTACAAGTACCTACACCACATGCAAGTCACTTGGTATGCCGGTCTCGGTTCAGCACATCTACCATCCACATTCCTTGTCCCTATCCCTCATCCACTCTGCCCCATCTACTATCCACTAACCCTACTGCTTAATCCTCAACCCACCTCACCTCGGGACATCCTGTCCTTGTTTTATCCTCATCCACAACCCTATTGTTTTCTAGTCAGGCACTTCCTATTCCTATTATTCTATTTCCATTGTCCCATCCCTGTTTACATTCCTTTATTCTAATTTTACTCATTGTGGACAATACCCCCACATGCTCTGCATACCTTGTTGTCCCAAATTCCTTATTTCACATGTCGCTTCTTAGCTAATATAAGTAGGACATGTATGTACATACTTCCTCATTCTGGGTATGGACTAGGCTTAGGCCCCTTTACATTCCCTTTCTCCTGTAAAGTACTCTACTCGGGCCAGTACCTTCGGCACTCTCCAAGTATTCTCTCTGTTCCAAGTTTGTGGCATGTATGGAAAGTAGAGTGCAATGCACAAGTATGTTGAAGCCAAGCTACTACTTCCAGCCTGCAGAACTTGGCCATTCCCAGCCCACATCTTTGGCATTACCGAAGCTTGACACTAACAAATACATCATGGAGCCATGTCAAGTCCACGTACCGAGACCCATCCGCAGGCAGTTCTGACCGAGCAATCATCCTATATCCACGACCAAGTGCATGTGTCGCATGCATAACACTTGGTACGCCGGTCCTGGCTTGGCACATCCACCATTCACACTCCTCGGTCCGTTTCACCTCGGGACTTCCTGTCCTTGTATTATCCTCGAACACGACCCCATTGTTTTATACTCGGCCACTCCCTATTGTCCCATCTTGAGTCACAATCACATTATCCTGTCTTTTATTGTTCTATCCCCGCTTTGCATTCCTTGTTCTAATTTTGTTTGCTGTGGACAATAACCACATGCTCTGCATACCTTGTTGTCCCACATTCCTTATTCCACATGTCGCTTCTTAACCTATATAAGTAGGACATGCATGTACATATTTCCTCATTCTGGGTATCGACTAGGCTTAGGCCCTTCTACCTTCTTCTCTTCTGTTAAGTCCTCAACTCGAGCCAGCATCATCAGCATTTCCTCAAGTATCTGTCTATTGCAAATACAGTGGCATGCACGGCAAGTAGGGCACAACGCACGAGTACGTTGAAGCCAACGCCACTACTCTTGGCCTGCAGGACTTGGCCATAGTCTACCGACCTTTCGACAACACCCCTCGGCAGTACCAAAGTCCGTCAGTATCCGACGCTTGACAAGCCAACAGCACGTGCATATGGAATGTTCTTTATCTCAGCAATCTCCTCAGGAGTTGTAGGAGACATGGAAGATGACAATTTGAGACCTGGGTCTATGGGGGTGGTGACAAGTGTGCTGTCTGCAAGGTTGTAATAATCAAGCATGTCAGAGATATACTGATGCTGTGAGAGGCAGAGACATTGTTGTGAGCAGTCCTGAGTGATTTCAATACCAAGTAGGCTGGAGGTAGGGCCAAGGTCACATAGCTTGAACATTTTTTCATGTTTGGTCTTTACATCTAAGATGGCAGTTATAGATTTGGAAGCAAGGGAGAGATTATTAACAAAGACAGGGACAAACATTTTGAAATCTCCATGGCTCCATATATAGATGCTGGTGTCAGAGTTAATGCAAGTGAAGCCTAACTTATCCACCTTGCTCCATGCCCTGGGGGACTGTTTGAGTCCATGAAGCACCTTGAGCAGTTGCCAAACATGATCTGGTCCACCCTGGTGAAATCTCTCAGGCTGCTAAAGGTAGACAGACCTCTGTGTCAATTTAACAAACCAGGAAAGCACTGGATATGTCAAGGGATCCAAGTTCAAGGTCCTCGATGGCATAATGGCCAGAATGGCACAAAGTGTGGCAAACTTGGCAGTGGGTGAAAATATCTCTATGTAGTCAAATCCAGGATGCTGACTGTAGCCCTTGGCCATAAGATGAGCCTTGTAATGCTAAATGGAACCATCAGGATGATGTTTGACCTTGAACACCCAATGAGAGCCAACAGCTTTGTGACCATCAGGAAGCTTGAATAGTTCCCAAGTGCCATTTGTCACCAATGCCTGAATCTCCTTCATAGTGGCATCAAGGTAAAGCTGACCATTAGGCTATTTCAATGCCTCTGCAAGAGTTCATGGCTCCATCCCACTGAATTTGAAGACATACTCCATGGCAGCAGAAGAAGATAGCAACTCATCTGGATGACATGATATGGAAATCAGACCAGCTGCCTCTTTAACAGGCTCATGCTCATGCTCATCATTGAACTCAGGAGAGACAATGTGATGAATTTTGTCATCATCAATCTTCCAGAACTCTCTGAGAGGGTGATGGATATAAGTGCTGAAATGCAAAGGAGATGCTAATTACATGATATCGAGCTTCAGTTCACTTCTTCACTGTCTAATCCCACACACAAGTGCAAGTCATTCTTCACTAGTACATGGTCTCAGCTTGGTACATCCAGCTCATCACTCAGTTTATTGCCCTTCATTCCATTCCATTCCATCCCCTTCTATCTTCACTTATGCCTTTATGCATCTCATTTCTATCTGTTTCGATTATATTCTATGACCTGGTCTTTTACCGAACTTTCCATACCTTGTTTCCATGTCTGATTCCTTTTCCATACTTGGTTATGTTATTGTCAAGTATACAATACCAAGCCCTGGTTCACTCGGTAGTACCGACCAAATGACCCCTACCATTTAATCTCACACACCAGTGACAAGTCACTCTTCACGAGTATGGTCTTGGCTTGGTATATTCGGTTTATCATTTTGGTTCACTCCCTTCACCCCATCTGCTCTATTCTTGTTATTCTTCCATTCCCCATCCTTTGCCTTACCTGCTTCTTATGCCCTTGTGGCCATTCTTTCCGTTATCAATTCCAAAGGCAAGATTCATCCCATCGCTTTTCATTTTCATAACTCTACTGCTCCCAAGCTAAACTATGATGTTCATGACAAGGAACTTTTAGCAATCTTTGAGGCATTCAAATGCTGGTGGTACTACCTGGAAGGCTCTGCCAACCCCTTAGATATCATCACCGACCACAAGAATCTGAAATATTTTCCACTACTAAAATCCTGACATGTAGACAGGCACAATGGTCTGAATACCTCTGCCAATTCAACATCCCTATCCATTTCCATCCCAGCAAGCTTAGCACAAAAGCTGACACTTTGACTAGATGATCAGATGTCTACCCTAAAGAGGGGGGTAACAACTATGGCACCATCAACCCTCAAAACCTCCGACCGATTTTTACAACTTGTTATGGCCCATACTCTCAAGAAACCCATACCAGCCCCCACAACCACCCACACCTTTTCCAGGACCTTTCCGACTGCTCAAAGCCTGAATAACCGCTTTCCAGATTTCCGATACATCAATCTGAGGTTCCATGTTTCCGAACCTCCAAGGATTCCGAAGTCAAGGTTCTGCTCCTTTGATAGATGACACACAGGATCATTGCGTACCTCACTCCTTGTTCTTCATTTTATATTGCCCCTTGTACTCTCTTCCCCCCCTTGTCTTTACTCGGTAAAAGATAGTACAAGAACTAGATACATGTATATAAGTCACCAGTCGACTGGACTATTCGCCAGTACAAATATCGACTTAATACTCCATCGTAGTTTCCAATTAAGTTCCGGTAAACTTTCTGACCTTCCAAAATTAGAGACAGACAATCGAGGAGGGCGCAACAAATAAGTTGAAGCCAAGTCCCTGCGACCTCGAACCACTCGTACCACCCTATACTGTGAACAGTCCCAAGACCCCTGGTGTTCCCAACTTCTGTCTGCTCCGATTCCAATCCTGATTCCGATCCTTCACCCCCACCTTCGGACACAAATTCCCCCTTCAGAAACCTTTCGGAACCCTTGTCAAGTCCATGTACCGAGACCCATCCGCCGGCAGTGCCGACCGAGCAATCATCCTATACCCACGACCAAGTGCCCGCGTCGCATGCATAATACTTGGTGCGCCGGTCCCGGCTCGGCACATCCGCCATTCACACTCCTCGGTCCATTTCACCTTGGGACTTCCTGTCCTTGTATTATCCTCGGACACGACCCCATTGTTTTATACTCGGCCACTCCCTATTGTCCCATATTGAGTCACGACCATATTATCCTGTCTTTTATTGTTCTATCCCCGCTTTGCATTCCTTGTTCTAATTTTGTTCGCTGTGGACAATAACCACATGCTCTGCATACCTTGTTGTCCCACATTCCTTATTCCACATGTCGCTTCTTAAACCTATATAAGTAGGACATGCATGTACATATTTCCTCATTCTGGGTATCGACTAGGCTTAGGCCCTTCTACCTTCTTCTCTTCTGTTAAGTCCTCGACTCGGGCCAGCATTCTCAGCATCCCCCCGAGTATCTATCTGTTGCAAATACAGTGGCATGCATGGCAAGTAGGGTGCAACGCACGAGTACATTGAAGCCAACGCCACTACTCTTGGCCTGCAGGACTTGGCCATAGTCTGCCCGACCTTTCGACAACACCCCTCGGCAGTACCCAAGTCTGTCAGTAGCCGACGCTTGACAACCCTCCGAAAACCTTCTGGAAGTCTCTAGCTAAGCACCGACACGCGGATTTAACACAACTACTCAATTAGTAGAGTCCCTTCAAGCTATCCAACTCATCATTCTGACCTTACAGCAAGCATTATCATGGTTGGAGGTCACAGGGACTTGGCTTCAATTTATGTGTTGTGCCCTCCTCAATCGTCTGTCCCTCATTTCGGAAGGTCAGAAAGTTTACCAGAACTTAATTGGAAACTACGACGCAGTATTAAGTCGATATTCGTACTGGCGAATAGTCCAGTCGACTGGTGACTTATATACATGTATCTAGTTCTTGTACTATCTTTTACCGAGTAAAGACAAGGGGGGGAAGAGAGTACAAGGGGCAATATAAAATGAAGAACAAGGAGTGAGGTATGCAATGATCCTGCGCGTCGTCTATCAAAGGAGCAGAACCTTGACTTGGAATCCTCGGAGGTTCGGAAACATAGAACCTCAGATTGATGCACCGGAAATCCGGAAAGCGGTTATTCAGGCTTTGAGCAGTCAGAAAGGTCCTGGAAAAGGTGTGGGTGGTTGTGGGGGCTGGTATGGGTTTATTGAGAGTATGGGCCATAACAAGGGGACAAAACCGTTCAAGTGTTTTGAACATTTGTGTTGTACTGTAAATAACGGGAGGATTATACAATCAAAAAATATGAAGTAATTAGTGAAGATAGCCCTGCTTCTGAACTGTGGTCACAATCAAGATGATTATGTAACTCTCAATATTCATTGAGATATTAATTATTTCAAAAAATGGAGCATTTGAATGGTTTTATCCCTCACAGTTATTAATGCAATAAATTGTATATACAGGGCTGGAAATCACATGACAAGTCACGTGAAATTGTGTGAACCTTTTTATATTTGGTTTCTGTCCAAACAAAGCCAAACATCCTTTGTTCAGAACCATGAAGCCTCTCTCTGCTGCTAAAGTTAACTCTATCATCCCATTACCCAAAACTGGTCATTCTAGCCACTACATCTCCTCTTACCTTGGTGTCTCTGTTGGCTCTATCTCTACCATTTGCAGGAAACACTTTCCTGATATACCTAAGGCCACTGGTGGTAGCCCATCCAAGATATCCCCCTCCAACATCCACCATATCATATCGCTCATGCAAACAGGGAAGATTGAGAACATAATCCAGGGTACCCAGGTGCTCAAAAACATTCTCAATGAACCAGTGACATCCAACCCTGTAAGGAAGAACCCAAAGAAGACTGGGATGAAGGCAGTTGTAAAGAGAAAGAAGCCACTTAGTGCAAGGCATAGGAAGGCAAGGAGGGAGTTTGCAGAAGCTCATCTGGAGTGGACTCTAGAGGACTGGAAGTGTGTTGTCTGGTCAGATGAGACCAAAATCAATCAATTGGGGTCAGATGGAAGGAGATGGGTGTACAAAAAGGCTGGAGAGCCTTTTAATGATAGGCTAGTTGAGGGCACACTGAAGTTTGGTGGAGGTTCTGTGATGTTGTGGGAAGGACCTGGCTATATTGTGAAAATTGATGGAAGGATGGATGGGGAGTTGTACAGGCAGATTTTAGATGCTTGTTAGGAACAATACGTGTTATGGCCCATGCCCCCAAATAAACCCACATTAAACCCCACAACCACCTGCACCGTTTCCGGGACCTTTCCAATTGCTCAAAGACTGAATAACTGATTTCTGGATGTCCGATACATCATTCCGAGGTTCCGTGTTTCCGAACCTCCAAAGACTCCGAAGTCAATGTTCTGCTCCTTTGATAGATGATACACAGGATTCCTGCATACCTCACTCCCTTGTTCTTTGTTTCATATTGCCCCTTGTACTCTCTTCCCCCCCTTGTCTTTACTCGGTAAAAGATAGTACAAGAACTAGATACATGTATATAAGTCACCAGTCAACTGGACTATTTGCCAGTACGAATATCGACTTAATTCTACGTTGTAGTTTCCGATTAAGTTCTGGTAAACTTTCCAACTCTCTGAAATTAGGGACAGACGATTGAGGAGGGCGGTGCAACACATAAGTTGAAGCCAAGTCCCTGCAACCTCGAACCACTTGTACCACCCTATACCGTGAAGAGTCCCAAGACCCCCGGCATTCCCGACTTCCATCCACTCCGATTTCGATCCCAATTCCAACCCTTAGTCCCCACCCTTGGAATACAAATCTCCCCTTCGGAAACCATTCAGAACCCTCCGAAAACCCTTCTGGAAGTGTCTAGCTAAGTGCCAACATGTGGATTTAACAATACACCAGCATGCCCGACTATTCATTTCAGCCCACTCAGCCCAACTATGCCTTTACTCACCTATTTAACTATTACACCCTCAGCCCACAGACTATATGCACCTTGTGTATCTGTCTTGGTGTCACATGCTCCTGTCAATATACTCTACTCATTTACATCAAACTCCATATGCTCGCAATTCCATTATCACCTGATTTATGTTTAATATCCTTTCATTTACGTTCTGCTCTACTTTCATTTATTCACAATTCCGTTCTATCTCTTATATCCAAGCTGCTATTACATTCCTTATAGGGTAACTCCATTGGGAATGGGGGTGACACATCACCCCTCAATCTCATGGAGGAGATCAAGATTGGGACGTAGTATTTCCATTCTTGCTTTTCACAATCCTCAGCTTTCTTATCTATTATCAGAATCTAGTCAACTCATCGTAGATTTGAAAGTAGTATAAAGATCTTGTACATTCAGTAGTTCAGTCCTCAGTCAGATAATCGACTTTGATTTCGACTAAGCTATTTCTTTCTGTCTCACTATTCCAAAATTAGGGACCAGTGTGATCTGGTAGGTACAACATACAAGTTGAAGCTGTGCCCTACTCTGAACCTCGCCATTGTTTATCTTTGGGAGATATTATGTTTAATTATGATTACATTATTCCTTCACATCGTAACAGTATTATCTGACTTCCACACCTGATTGCACCTCTTTTTCACATATCATCTTCGCATATTACAACCATCATGAATACTCGATCAACCACTCATAATCTACCCTTCATTGTAGAAGTCCCAAGTCAGTTACAGGAGATTTCTGCACTTCAACAACTGTCAGAACAACCTTCGATTCACAAAGCTGGCCCATCAGGTAGGAATTCTCCTCCTGAACATGAGGATGATGATGATGAAGAACCAATTGACAATAACAACGATGACAAGGCAAATCCAAACCCAATTCAAGTTTCAGATCCAAACCCCAGTCATGTTTCCAATCCGACTCTTAATTCCAATCTGACTCTTAATTCCACTTCTAGTACCGACAAAATTGTCAAGGCACTCATCGATCAATAAGCCCAACCACTCCCTAGATCCAATCCTAACCCTCATCATCATGCCAAGGTTTGTGAGCCCAAGGTTTACGATGGCACCAACTAAGCTAAGCTTCGCACATTCATCTTACAATGCATGCTGAACTTTCGAGACCATCTGTCTGCATTCTTGTCAGATGCATCAAAGGTCCAGTATGCCATTTTGCACCTCATAGGCCCCACACTCCAGTACTTTGAACCTGGTATTCTAGGCAAAATCCAACCAGAGCCTAGCTGACTTAAGGTCTGGAAAGACTTTTGTCAAGAACTTGAGACCAACTTAAGTCCATTCAACAATGCTGCACAAGCAGAAATCAAGCTTGGTAAGATAGTCATGAAGGACACCCATCATGCAGCATGATACTTCATCAATTTTGCCCAAGCCTCCACTCGCACCCAGTGGAATGATGCTGCCCTTGCACATGCAGCATACAAAGGGTTGGCTGGATGCATCAAGGACAGCCTCCTTCACTTCCCTGGATTCAAATCTCTCACTGAACTCAGACAGTATTCACTTGATATCGACAGCAGATACTCAGAATGCAAGGAGTTCGACAACTTCAGAATGCCTGCAAAGCCGAACGGGTCCTCATCCAAATCCATCCCTAACAACAACAACCAGTCTTCCTCCAATTCTAACAACTTGAACAACAAGAAAAGTAAGAAGGGGGGGAAGAATAATGGCAATGATAAGTCTTCCAACAATAACAACCGCACTAACAACATTTCATCCAAGCTCAGAAAAGATAGGAAGCTGTTGCCCGAAGAACTTCAAAGGCAAATTATCAGGCCTCGGGAATGCCGAGGTGTCGGACGGGAATGGCCAAGTCCTACAGGCCGGAAGTAGTGGCTTTGGCTTCAATGTGCTCATGCATTATGCCCTACTCTCTGTGTGTGCCACTGATTTGCAACAGATGGGATACTTGGGAGGATGCCGAGGATGCCGGCCTAAGTAGAGGACTTAACAGAGGAGGAGAAGGTAGAAGGGCTCAAGCCTAGTCGATACCCAGAATGAGGAAATATGTACATGCATACCCTACTTATATAGGTTTAAGAAGTGACATGTGGAATAAGGAATGTGGGACAATAAGGTACGCAAAGCATGTGGGTATTTTCCACAATGAGGAAAATTAGAATGAAGGAATGGGGATAGAACAATAAAAGATAGAATAGTACAAATGTGGCCAAGGATAAGACAATAGGGAGTGACTGTCTATAAAACAATAGGGCCATGGCCAAGGATAATACAAGGACAGGATGTCCCAAGGTGAGATGGATTGAAGAACGAGGAGTAGGTGTGGAGGGATTAATGGATGATGAGTGGTGTAGAGTATGCAAGGGGTAATGGGCAAGGAATGTGGGTGGTGGATGTGCCAAGCTGAGACCAGCATAACAAGTGATATGCATGCATCATGGACACTTGCACATGGACATAGGATGACTGCTTGGTCAGCACTGCCAAATTACCAGGTCTTGGTATGTGTTATAGACCATGCAGCCAAACAAACCCACAGTAACCCCCACAACCACCCACACCGTTTCCGGGACCCTTCCAATCGACCAGAGCCCGAACAACCGATTCCCGAATATCCGAAATACATTCCGAGGCCCCCGATTCCGACCCCCCGAATCCGACCCTCC
>QLPG01010955.1:19710-29971 GCA_003314385.1 Gomphus sp. MG54 | reverse complement strand
GCCAGTAACAATTTAGGATAAAATAGAATGTTGATCTCTAGAGGAAAGCTTGGGGCAACGACCTCCAGAGGAGCAGGGCTGGTTGGGATGGAGAGTGGAGAGTTCTGAGAGTCCTGGATACTGTAGACTTGCTGAGGCCAAGTCTTGAGGCAATAGTGCAAGTGGAATGACCATGAGAGGCCAAGGAGAGGATGTTTTCTTTTTGAGCAGAGGAAGTGGGGTGCATTGGAGTGTAGTGAAGTTCTGGACATGTTAGAGGGGATTAAATACCTTAATTTGAGTTCTCATAAAAGATAAGGCTACCATAGTAACCATCTATCAAGGGTTACATGTTATACAATAGATGGAGCATCAGATTCCGATTGTTCTGACACCATCTCACAAAACTGAGTCAATGGGCCCTTGATTTGAATTGCCCATATCTTCATCACCCCTGATTGGAATTACATAATTTTTAATGGTTGCATAGCCCCAATCAGATTCTTTCTTTGATGCACCAACACCTTTTTCATATATGTTTTACATTCAACGCTATTCAATGAATAGTCTAAAAGCACCAAACATTGACTCAGTTTTGTGAGTCACTGTACCTGCCAAGGCCCCCCCTCTAAACAATTTTTTTGGAAATTAACCCAGACAGGCATTAGCTTGCTGTCATCTTGTCAGAGAACTTGATTAGACTTTCTTCACACCAAAGTTTTGTCACAATTCTCGGGTTACCTCTTTTATGGTTCCAAAACACTTCTACCCTGATGGGCCCTGTACTAGGACACACCATTGTGGCCATCCTCAGCCTCTTCCTCAGCTGTTCCTCCACCTCTTCACCCTGATCCTCTTCCTGATCCTCCTCATTCATCTCCTTGATTACACTCCTGCTCTGTCTTTTAGGTACCCAGGGTACAGCCAAGTCACACTTGACCTTTCACCAGTTGCATTCCCAGGAGACTTGTTAAATCCATGTGTAGGCGCTTAGCTAGAGGCTTCCGGAAGGGTTTCTGGAAGGTTCCAAATGATTTCCAAAGGGGGGGTTTGTACTCCGGGGACAGAGGGACTAAGGGTCACAGACTTGGGGTTGGAATCGGAATGGGGATGGAAAGTCAGGAAGCGCCGGGGGTCTTAGGACTGTTCATGGTATAGGGTGGTATGAGTGGTTTGAGATCGCAGAGACTTGGCTTCAACTTATGTGTTGTGCCCTCCTCAATCACCTGTCCCTAATTTCGGAGAGTCGGAGAGTTTACCGGAACTTAATTGGAAACTACAACACAGAATTAAGTCAATATTTGTACTAGCAAATAGTCCAGCCAACTGGTGACTTATATACATGTATCTAGTCTTTATACTATCTTTTACCGAGTAAAGACAAGGGGGGGAAGAGAGTACAAGGGGCAATATAAAACAAAGAACAAAGGAGTGAGGTACGCGATGATCCTGCATGTTGTCTATCAAAGGAGTGGAACCTTGACTTTGGAATCTTCAGAGGTTCGGAAACATGGAACCTCAGAACGGTGTATCAGAAATCTAGAAATCTGTTATTCAGACGTTGGGCGATCGGAAAGGTCCTGGAAACGGTGCAGGTAATTGTGGGGTTTAATGTGGGTTTATTTGGTGGCATGGGCCATAACAGTAGCCCTCGACTAGGACCGAGCCCTTGAGGTCCTAAGCTTAATCTTGCCATTAATTGAGCAGAGAAGAGCATGGGACTATTTTTTAGGTGTATTGGGACATAATAGGTGTTTTTTCTGAGCACCCATCCGATGTATATATGTAAGGGCAACCTAAGCAGGCATTCTACCCTAGGGCAGTGCACTGGTGAAGGGGGATCCAAAGAGAAAACTCTAGAGAACCCTTCGCCCACTGACTACTGTATATAAGCACCATTGCTATGGCACTCTGTGCTCTAGCGGGCATCACCCTCCATACTGACCGGGAAGTTCCGCCAGGGCCTCAACCCTGAGAACGAATGATGAAAGGGGAGCCAAGAGTTATAGTCGACCCTTCTGAAGGGTACTCACCAACAGGGATGATGGTTCGGTGTGTGGTACACTTGGTACTGCCATGAGTGGGTCGAACGGACCTCGGTTGGTGGGTGTGGAGTACGGGTGGGTCGGCACTGGTCAGGGTTCATGATCGGGGGTTCCCCTGACGATATATAAGGAGGCCTTTCTCCTCTCCCTGAGTTCCTTTCCCACCCCTACCCATGTCTGGATTCGAACAGGATATTGAAGTGGAGGTTTCGGAGCAGGTGTGCACCTTCAAGGCCAAGTGTGTGAAAGAGATTCACTTGATGAGGGCAGAGGGGGTGCAGAAATTGGAGGTTGCTTGGGATATCAGAAAAGGTCTGAGAGGCAAAGTCTGAAGGCCGGGGGAGAAATCAAAGGGGGCGGATTGGAGGGGAAGGGGGGAGGGGAAGGAACGAGCCTTGGAGCGCAATGCTCGGGCTCTAGAGTCCGCTCTTCTGGCTAGTCAGGTGGACAAGGAGCTGGAGGATTAACCCTCCTGGGGGGGTTTTGCTGGGCTATCGGGATCTGAAGACAGGGATGTTCCACATCTGGACACCAAGTCTGAGGAGTCTTTGGATGGTGGTGACCCCTCGGACAAAGAGCTTTCCTACTCGTCCTCTGGGGGCAATCCAGGGGGTGAGGAGGACGTCTATCTCACGCCCTCAGTCGGGGTGAGCACCGTTGCTTGGGATGCGGAGAGGACGCATCTGAGACATCTTGAGAAGGATGCTCGAGTTTTGGGGGTGCAAAAAGCCTTCGAGAATCAGATTGCTTGGGATCCGTGGGTGGCCGGGAAGGAGGTGGGTCTCAGACCCTTCAAATCCACTCGGGGGTCATTGATTGAACATCGGCCTGACTTTTACCAGATCGCCGGTCCGGGGGTTCCTCCTATGCTGAGGTTGGAACCTTGTGATAGGTGTCACAAGCGTGACGATCCATGTACATGGACTACGTTGGCCAAAACTTGTGTTCCCTGTTGGAAGAGCCGGGTGAAGTGTGTGGTCGGTGGTGTGTCGGTCGTTAAGGAGTTGACCACAAGCAAGAGGAGGCGGGAGGAGACAGAGGTCCCTGAGGTTCCCTCTTTGAAAAAATTGAAGGTCGAGGTACTGGTCCCTCCCCTTCCAAAAAGCAGGGGTGATGCAAGTGGCAACCTCCTGAGGGAAATCAGGGACAGTATTTTTGCCCTCATCATTGCCCTAAACAGGATGGCGGATGCTTCTGAGACAGCAAATGCCATCAAGACGGATGGTTGGAATCGTTCAACAGGTGTGGGGGGACATGGTGGACCCTCCTGGACTCGTCGGATGGTGGCGGGTTGGTTGATTCCGACACATTGTGTGGGGAAGACTGCTTCCAAGAGGAAAAGGACTTCCGGGGGAGCAGGTTCTGCGCATGGTATGGGAGATGTGATGCCTAGAGCAGGGCGGTCTACCAAGCAGGCGGTCCCAGTGTGTGATGTGGAGGGCTCGACACTTGTGGTGGGGCAACCTACTGAAGACATGGTTCCAGGGGCTGTGGCACTGGCAATGGGGTCGCTTCTTGAAGTGGTGGCTCTGGAGGTTATGGCATTGATGGCAGGGCTGGTTCCTGAAGCAGTAGTCCCAGTGTTGGAGTTGAGCGATAGGGGGGGGGGGGGGCAAGGGGTTGATTACTTCCAACAGCCTGATCCCTCTGATCCCAATGAGGTGCATGCCTTGTTTTATGGCAATGACTGATGATGTATGGGGTTGTGGCATTCATGGTGCTGATCGTGTTTTCGTAGTGTTCGTTCACTGGATTGTCGCTTGGATGCCAGCGGTTGTCCTGCAATTTGGTTAAATTGTGTTGATTAGTTTAGCTCATATTAATATTCTTAACAAGCAGGGTTCTAGTTCTAAGAGAATCTACATGGTACCATTAGTCTAAGGAACAGTACGGGATTCCGTGGTGATCAGGATTCTTCCTGAGCAGAGTTTTTGGAGGGTCGGATTGAGTGCTGAGTGAAGACTACTGGCTCTATATTGCCAAGAATCAGTTAGGATAATCCAAACGAGTAGTACTCAATGCCCTGTTGATCAATGGATCATAATGGGTGAGCGTATGGTCCTAGCAACTATAATTCTGACAGGGTTTGGAGGGTCGGAGTTTGGAGGGTTGGAGTTGGAGTGTTTCCGCAGAAACGGGTTGAAGTCTGTCGACAATTGGTCACAGGGGGTCATATTCCTGAAAAGGTTGGATGCGTTATTTTGTTTTACATCCTTAGGCATAGTTGGTGTTCAATGCAAACAACTGGTGCCGGAGTTGGGAGCCTAGCTTCTTATTCCTTGGTTTCCAAAGCATCCGACATCTCAGACTCTCCTTCAACCTCTTCCGTCACATTGACTGCACGCCCTTTAGTGACTGTGGTAGTGGATCTCGGGCATTCCTTGGCTGAGTGGCCCGATCTGCCACAGAAGAGGCAGAGGTTTTGTTCGAAGCGGCGTTGCCATTCTTGCGGTGTAAGTTTTCTGTCTTTTCTGATTTTGGACGAAAGATCCGTGGTAGTCCTGCTGCCACTGGACGGGGTTGCAGATTGGCCTACATTGGCCGTCTTATTGCCAGTGTTAGGGGCCGAATACGTGGTCATGGGGGTCCTCCCTCTGTCATAGGGCTGGTCAAAATTTCAGGTAGAGGAAGGCTCTCTGGCAATTTCCAATCATCGCTCCCAGTAGCGGGCGTCGATGGATTGGGACAGGAGACGGAGTTGGAGCAGGGAATGGGGCTTTCCTACTCTAGAGACCTCGTCCTTGATTCTGCCAGGGAGTCCATTGTAGAACTGGCAATGAAGTGCAGCATTGCCCCAGTGGAGGTGGGTGGCTAGTCGATTGAATTTGACTACATATTTCATGATGCATTAGTTATTGCACATGTGGAGGGTCTCAAGGTCTGCTTCGGCCTCTCCTTCTGGGTTATGGGGGCTGAAGTTGGTTTTGAGTTCATTTACGAACTCCTCATAGTCATGGAGCCAGTCTGGCTTGTCAGGGGTGGAGAGGGCTGGTTTGAACCAGTCCAGGGTGGTACTGGTCAGGTATGACAGTATGTAGGTTACCTTGGCGCTCTTGGTGTCAAAAGCATCAGGGCAATCACAGAAGTTCAGTCTACATTGCACTAAAAAGGCTTGTAGTTTCCTCGAATCGGATCCATCAAAGGTATCTGGATCCTGGACCTTGGCGGCACGAGGGGCTGATCTTCTGGGGCTGGCTAAGTTGTTTGCCAGCATAACAAGGGCCTGAGTGAGATCAGGCACAACGTTGGGTCCTAAGGTGGGGGCCCCTCCCAGGTGTGCAGGAGGCGGTGGCACTGGTGGGTGGTGCGACATGGGGTTGGGTCATGGGGGGTGGTGCAGCGAGCAGGGGTATGGCAGGTGGTGCAATAAATGGTGGTGCTATGAGTGGTGGTGCCGCAGGCGGAGGTGCGAAGGGTAGTGGTACATAGGGGGGTGCCAATGAGTCTGATGGCGCTGCTGTGGATGGTCCTGAACTGGACTGCATCTCCGATGGTGATGATTGTTGAGTCGCCAGGGGGTGGTTCATGAGGAATGGGTTGGTCAAATTTGAATGCAGGTGTTGATCTGTGTCCGAGAATCTGGAGTCAGAAGAAGGCTCTGGGGGGTGTGCTGGGGTCTGAGGCATCTGGAAACTTGGTCCGGGGATGGGCAGTTCTCGGGGGATGGATACACGGTGGGCAGATGCCTGGGTGATTGTCTACATGGCTTGTGAATGTGTGATAGGTCTCATGCTTAATGACGATCAGGAGTGAGAGTATGAATATACTGTTAAATCCGCATGTTGGCGCTTAGCTAGAGGCTTCCGGAAGGGTTTCCGGAGGGTTCCGAATGATTTCCAAAGGGAGAGTTTGTACTCCAGGGATAGAGGGACTAAGGGTCATGGATTTGGGGTCGGAATTGGAATGGGGATGGAAAGTCAGGAAGCGCCGGGGGTCTTAGGACTGTTCATGGTATAGGGTGGTACGAGTGGTTTGAGGTCGCAGGGACTTGGCTTCAACTTATGTATTGCACCCTCCTCAATCCTCTGTCCCTATGGAGAGTTGGAGAGTTTATGTCAAGTACATGTACTGAGGACCTGATAACTTGGCAGTACCAACTAAAATACTCCATTAGTAACCAAGTACAAATCATTCAATGAGTTGTTCTCGGCCAGACACACATATCGGTCACACCCTCATTCCCATGCCTACTCCTCACTCCTTGGTCCGCCTTACCTCAGGACTTCCTGCCCTTGTGTTATCCTCGGTTATAGCCTTATTTTATAATCGGGCATTTCCTATTGTCCTAGGGCATGTCCTATTATTCTGTCCTTTATTGTTTTATTTCTGCCTTACATTTCTTATTCTAATTTTACCAGTTGTGGACAATAACCACATGCTCTGCATACCTTGTTGTCCCACATTCCTTATTCCACATGTCGCTTCTTGACCTATATAAGTAGGACATGGATGTACATACTTCTTCATTCTGGGTATCGACTAGGCTTAGGCCCTTCTACCTTCTTCTCTTCTGTTAAGTCCTCAACTCGGGCTGGCATCCTCAGTATCCCCCCGAGTATCTGTCTGTTGCAAATACAGTGGCACGCACGGCAAGTAGGGTGCAATGCACGAGTACGTTGAAGCTAACGCCACTACTCTTGGCCTGCAGGACTTGGCCATAGTCCACCCGACCTTTTGACAACACCCCTCGGCAGTACCGAAGTCCGTCAGTATCTGACACTTGACAGTTTACCAGAACTTGATCAGAAACTATGACACAGAATTAAGTCAATATTTGTACTGGCAAATAGTCCAGTCAACTGGTAACTTATATACATGTATCTAGTCTTTGTACTATCTTTTACCGAGTAAAGACAAGGGAGGGAAGAGAGTACAAGGGGCAATATAAAACAAAGAACAAAGGAGTGAGGTACATGATGATCCTGTGTGTCATCTATCAAAGGAGTGGAACCTTGACTTCGGAATCTTCGGAGGTTCAGAAACATGGAACCTTGGAATGGTGTATTGGAAATCCAGAAATCAGTTATTCAGACTTTGGGCGATCGGAAAGGTCCCAGAAATGGCATAGGTGGTTGTGAGGTTTAATGTGGGTTTATTTGGCGGCATGGGCCATAACAAGACTGCCCCCAGGCCTAGTATTATACAAACCTCCCAATGCCTTTTGCCGTTTGGGCAGGGAGGACCATCGGCAGGTGACCAATACATGGTCACCTTGCCTTTGTACTTTTCAAAAAAAAATCAATAAAAAATCAAAACAATAAAAAATGTACTACTTACCTTAGCCCCCTTTGGCCTCATAACTCCTCTATCCCCTACAGTTCTTGGCTCTATGCTAGGCCCCACCTCTGCACTCCTACCATACCTTGGCACTTTTGCCTTTATCCCATGCTTCTTTATTTGGACAAGGTTCCTTAGGGTGTTGGCCCTATGTGCATTGATGGTTGTTTCTGCCTTGGTTATCATTGGGATCCCTACATCTTCAGGGGCCCCCTGTCCTCCTACTGCCTCAGTAGCATGCCTTGCTGCATCTACATTTTCCTCCTCTACCCACTTTCTTTTGGCCTCCTTTGAGGCTGCCTCTACCACCCATTTCTCCTCCTTGGCCTTTTTTTCAGCTTCCTCTTCAGCTACCTTCTTTATAACTGCAGCTGTCTCTTTAGCAGCCTTCTTAGTGGCTATGGCCCCCTCCTTCTCTGCCTTTTCCTTTACTGCAGCCTCAGCAGCCAGCCAGGCCTGCTTCTCCTTTTCATGCTCCCACTGCTTCCTTGCTTTCTTCTGGCACAGCTCTTCAATTATTTGTGCCTTGGCCTTGGAGTTGTAACCCATTGTTTTTGATAACATGTGGGGTGGTAACTTGGTGATGATGATAGGGGTTGGTAGGAAGTTGCCTGGGAGATTAAGGTCCCAAACAATTCCATGATGTCACATTGGCACCAGGAACTCTATTTTCAAACTCCATTTACTGGCTTCATGGGTTCATGTTAAGAATACAAGCAGTGAGTTCTTAATGCGTATATCTTGGTGAGGTTAAAACTTTGCAGAGGTTCTGGGTAGGGCTTGGCTTTAGCTTATGTGCTGTGCCTTCCAAATCCCATCATATCCCTAACTTTGGACAGAGGTTCAGAGTGGAGTGAGGTTGTAGAAACTTTTTGATAGAAGCTTGGGGAGCATGCAAGGTTGCTGGTTAAATTCTAAGTTGATTATGAGACTATCAAACTTCTACTTTACATGCATGTTTTATAAGGTAGCGGACAAACGGTTTCCGCTAAGGTCACGTGATGTGACAGTCATGGTCACAAGCCCAAAAATTTTTGTCATTGAAAAAAAAAATTGTATTCTGCTACAGAGGATAGTGAATTTTTTTTGGAAATAATAATTGAGATACATTATATATAACATCAGGCTTGTCTGACTTAGCTAAAATAGTATCTGGAATGATGCCAGATCCTTGTACAAAATGGTGGATGTGACAGTGCAGTCACATGACCTTAGCGGAAATGGCCGGTTGCGACGATAATATCCTATCTCTACCTTACTTGTGGGAATGTCTTTCTATATATGGAATATTGCCTTATATAGGTGATTACATCAGCACAAAAATTTTGTGACTGAAAAAATTTTGACAGTGTCAGATGGCTTAAAAAATGTGTTTATGAATTTTGAGAAGATGTTTGAAAGTTTGGATATACTACACTTGCAATAGTGATTTTTTTCAAAAATTAAAACCAACAATATGTACATATGGTTCCATGCCATTGATCTGTGGTCTCAGAATAATTTTTTTTGTCGATGCTGCCAGATCCTTGTGCAAAATGGCGAGCATGACACTTGAGTCACGTGACCTTAGCGGAAACCGTTTGTCCGCTACCTTACTAGTGAGTATTTCGAATTTCAATAATCTTTAATGACTGAGAACAAGGGAAATACAAATAGGGAAATAGGAATCTAGTCGACTCCTAGTATATTTGATAGTAGTATAAAGATCTTGTACATTTAGTAGTTCAGTCTTCAGTTAGATAATTGACTTTGATTTCAACTTTGATTTCGACAAAGCTATTTCTTCTGTCTCACTATTCCAAAATTAGAGACCAGTGCAATCTGGTGGGCATAACATACAAGTTAAAGCCGTGGACAATAGGGAGTGGCCGACTATAAAACAATGGAGTCGTGGCTGAGGATGATATAAGGACAGAAGTCCCAAGGTAAGATGGTGTCAGGGGAACCCCCGTGTTCAAACCCCGACCGACGGCAGTTCGCCCGTACACCGCACCCGCCAGCCGAAAACTGTTCGACCTACTCACGGCAGTACCGAACATACCGCACGCCGAACCATCACTCCTGTTGGCGAGTACCCCCCAGAAGAGTCAGCTGCACCCCTTGGCCCCCTTTTCGTCATCCGTCCCCAGGGTCAAGACCCTGGCAGAACTTCCCGATCGGCAAGGAGAGTGATGCCCGATAGAGCGCGGAGCGCCATAGAGACGATACTTATATACAGTAGTCAGTGGGCGAAGGGTTCCCTAGAGTTTTCTCTTTGGATCCCCCTTCGCCAGGTAGGCTAGCCCCCATGTATTAGGTACTATACTAAATCTTTGGATCCCCCTTCGCCAGTGCGCCGCCTTAGGGTAGAACACCTGCTTAGGTTGCCCTTACAGATGGACCGAGGGGTGAGGAGTAGGTCTTTGGGTGGTAGATGTGCCAAGCCAAGACCGGTGTACCAAGTGATATGCATGCGGTGTGGCCACTTGGACATGAACGTAGGATGGCTGCTTGGTCAGCACTGCTGAATAAACGGGTCTCGGTACGTGTACTTGACACCCTGTTTCATATCTTGCTTCTTAATCTATATAAGTAGTGGATGTATGTCGATAGTTCCTGTCAAGTACATATACCAAGGATCTAGTAACTTGGTGGTACCGACTAAAACACTCCATTAGTAACCAAGTACGAACCATTCAATGAGTTTTTCTCAGCCAGACGCACATATTGGTCACACCCCTCACTCCCATCCCACACCTACTCCTCACCCCTCGGTCTGCCTCACCTCGGGACTTCCTGCCCTTGTGTTATCCTCGGTTATAGCCTTGTTTTATAGTCTGGCATCTCCTATTGTCCTATCCTTGGACTGTTATAGCCCATGCCCTCAAACAAACCCACAGTAACCCCCACAACCACCCACACCGTTTCCGAGACCTTTCCGATCGACCAGAGCCCGAACAACCGACTTCCGAACATCCGGA
>QLPG01010955.1:0-19649 GCA_003314385.1 Gomphus sp. MG54 | reverse complement strand
CGTTCCCGAGTCCGCTCCCGGCCGAGGACTCAATACTTTGATAACCGACGCGCAAGACTACCGCGTACCTCACTCCCTTGTTCTCTTTCTTATATTAACCCCTTGTACTATCTTTCCCCTTGTTCTATGACCGGCTAAAAGTTAGTACAAAGAATGTTACATGTATATAGTCTCGCAGTCGACTGGACTGTTCGCTAGTACGAATATCGAATTAGTTCCCCCCCAGTTTCCGATTCATTTCCGGTAAACTCCCGCCTCCTTTCCGAAATTAGGGACAGATGATCGAGGAGGGCGCAACACATAAGTTGAAGCCAAGTCCCTTCGACTTCGAACACCCCAGTGACCGGATCGACCTATTCCGTGACCTACCCTGAACTCCCGGCGCCTTCGCCTCCGTCCGTAAATCCGCTCGGCCCCGATCTCGGCCTTCGGCCCCGTTACGGACCCTCGCACTAGCTCGGGAAACCCCTTCGGAAGTGCTAGCTAAGCGCCTGACACGCGGACTTAACACCATTCTATATCCACGACCAAGTGCCCACGCCGCATTCATAAAGACTTGGTACACCGGCCTCGGCTCGGTACATCCACCATCCACACTCCTCACCCTTTGGTCCACCTCACCTCGTGACCTCCTGCCCTTGTGTTATCCTTGGGTACAGCCCTTATTTTATAATCGGGCACTTCCTATTGTTCTACCCTCGGCCAGGTTCCTATTATCCTATCCTTTATTGTTCTGTGCCATTTACATTCCTTCATTCTAATTTTACTCGTTGTGGACAATAACCACATGCCCTGCATACCTTGTTGTTCTACATTCCTTATTCCACATGTCACTTCTTAACCTATATAAAGTAGGACATGCATGTACATATTTCCTCATTCTGAGTATTGACTAGGCTTAGGCCCTTCTACCTTCTTCTCTTCTGTTAAGTCCTCGACTTGGGCCAGCATCATCAGCATCCCCCTGAGTACCTGCCTGTTGCAAAACCAGTGGCATGCACAGCAAGTAGGGTGCAACGCACAAGTACATTGAAGCCAATGCCACTACTCTTGGCCTGCAGGACTTGGCCATAGTCTGCCCGATACTTCGACAACACCCCTCGGCAGTAACAAAGTCCATCAGTACCCGAAGCTTGACAGGTGTACATAATGAATATTACATACAAGGTCAGCCTAGTAGCATGGCTTATATATTATTAATATTTCATGACTTGACCATTCACAAGACTACCAGCTGTAGGAATATTGCTTATTTCTTTATCACTAGTGACTACAGGGTGACACTGTGACTTCCACAGGCTTCCAGGACCTTCCATTCCTTTTGTCAGGAACCGTACGCTAGCAAGCCGACTATTCAATTCAGCCCACTCAGCCCAACTCCGCTCTTGCTCGCTATTCAACATAACGCCCTCAGCCCACAGACTATATGCACCTCGTGTATCCGTCTTGGCATCATGTGCTCCTGTCAAATCACTCCACTCATTTACGTCACATTCCACATGCTCGCTTTTCCATTCTGTCCTCATTTACGTTTAATATCTTTCATTACGTTTCTGTCAGGAGTCAGATACTGACGGACTTCAGTACTGCCGAGGGGTGTTGTCGAAAGGTCGGGCGGACTATGGCCAAGTCCTGCAGGCCAAGAGTAGTGGTGTTGGCTTCAACGTACTCGTGCGCTGCACCCTACTTGCTGTGCGTGCCACTGTATTTGCAACAGACAGATACTCAGGGGGATGCTGAAGATGCCGGCCCGAGTCGAGGACCTTAACAGAAGAGAAGAAGGTAGAAGGGCCTAAGCCTAGTTGATACCCAGAATGAGGAAATATGTACATCCATGTCCTACTTATATAGGTTAAGAAGTGACATGTGGAATAAGGAATGTGGGACAACAAGATATGCAGAGCATGTGGTCATTGTCCACAACGAACAAAATTAGAACAAGGAATGCAAAACGGGGATAGAACAATGAAGGACAATATGATAGGATCGTGACTCGAAATGGGACAATAAGGAGTGGCCGGATATAAAACAATGGGGTCGCATCTGAGGATAATACAAGGACGGGGAGTCCCGAGGTGAAACGAAACGAGGAGTACGGATGGTGAATGTGCCAAGCCGGGACCGGCGCACCAAGTGTTATGCAGGCAACGCGGGCACTTGGTCGTGAATATAGGATGATTGCTCGGTCGGCACTGCCGGCGGATGGGTCTCGGTACGTGGACTTGACAGTTTCATTTCATTTTCATCTGTTCGCAATTCCATTCACTCCTTTATATCTGATCTGCTATTACGTCCTTAGGGTAACTTTGTTGGGAATCTGAGTGATATGTCACTCAACAATGTCATGGAGGAGATCATTATTGGGACGTAGTATTTCTGTTTCTTGCTTTTCATGTTCCCCGGCTTTCTCATTCTATTATAGGAATCCCTTCGACTCCTAATAGATTAGAAAGTAGTATAAAAGATCTTGTACTATTAGTTCAGTCTTCAGTCAGAAAATCAATCTTGATTTTGACTAAGGTCCTCTGTTTGCTTCCGTCTACTTTGCTTTTACGAAATTTGGGGACCGTGTGGTCTAAGTGGGTGCAATGCAAATACGTTGAAGCCAACTCCAATCCAAACCTCCCCAATTGTCTCACCATTGGGAGATTAATATAATTACGATAACGTCCTTTCTCATCATTGTAACAGTATTTTCTGACTACCACACTTGATCGCACTTTATCTTCGCATATCACAACTATCATGAACACCTGCTCTACTACTCGCAATTTACCTTTCATCGTAGAAGTCCCTAGTCAGTTGCAGGAGATTTCCTCACTTCGACGGCTGTCAGAACAACCTTCAATTCATGAAGCTGGCCCGTCAGGAGGGAACGCTCCTCCTGAACCTGAGGACAATGACAAAGAAAACCCTCTCGACGACAACGACAACGACAAACCAATTCAGAACCCCATTCAAGTTTCAAATCTGATGTACCCAACATGTAGTTGTTTAGCCTTGGACTTCCATTTCTTATGCATGATTGGGGGATTGTTTGACAGAGCACTCATAACTGTTGAGGTTCGTCTAGCGGAGGTAGGCAGTAGTTGTTTAGGAAGATGATTAGAGGCAGCAGATATGGCAGCCCCTTCCATATCTGCATCTCTGTTCCACATGTCCGAGTCATTCCCCCCAACAGAGTCCAAATTAGAGCCCTTGAACCCCTCTGCAGCCTTGCATATCCTTTGTGCTATCCATCCCTCTGGGTTGTATTCTTCATTCTCCTGACATTGAGGCATACTCGAGTTGTGGTGTTTATCTTCCCAGCCAAGGATGGAACTTAGAACATTCATGGTGATGAAGCACCCCACTCATGTTTCCAATCCTAATGCGACCCTTAATTCCTCGTCCAGTTCAGACAAAATTGTCAAAGCTCTCGTCGATTGACTAGCGCAACAACCTGCTAGATCCTCTAACCCTGGCCACCATGCCAAGGTTCGGGAGCCCAAGGTCTACGATGGAACAGACCAAGCTAAGCTGCAAACATTCTTTTTACAATGCACGCTGAACTTTCGAGACCATCCGTCTGCATTCTTGACGGATGCATCAAAGGTCCAATACACCATCTCGTACCTCACCGGCCCCGCACTTCAGTACTTCGAACCCGCAATTCTTGGTGAGATCCAGCCTGAGCCTAGTTGGCTTAAGGTCTGGAGGGACTTTCGTCAAGAGCTGGAGACCAACTTCGGCCCATTCAACAGCACTGCGCAAGCAGAAATTGAGCTCGGCAAGATAGTTATGAAGGACAACCATCGTGCGGCACAATACTTCATCGACTTCGCCAGAGCCTCCACTCGTACCCAATGGAACGACGCCACCCTCACACATGCGGCATACAAGGGGTTGGCCAGACGTATCAAGGACAGCCTCCTAAACTTCCCTCATTTCAAAACTCTCACTGAACTCAGACAATATTCACTCGAGATCGACAGCAGATACTGGGAACGCAAGGAGTTCAACAACTTTGGAAATCCTTCAAAGCCAAATGGGTCCTCATCCAAATCCAACTCCAACTCCAACAACAACCATCAGTCTTCTTCCAACTCCAACAACTCGAACAACAAGAAGAGTAAGAAGGGGGGGAAGAAGAATGGCAATGATAAGTCTTCCAACAATAACAACAACGCTAACAACATTGCATCCAAGCTTGGAAAAGACGGGAAGCTATTGCCTGAAGAACATCAAATGCAAATCGATGCAGGGCTTTGTCTCTTGTGTGCTTCAAAAGGTCACATGGTCAAGGACTGCCCCAAATCCAATTCCCAATCCTCATCGACCTCTTCTTCTAACAACAACAAATCCAACAACTCCAACAATAAGAAAACAATGAAAGCACGCGTGACCAAGGCAAGCATGTCTGACACCAATGCCGAAGAAAACACAGCATTGGAGTCGAAAAAATGAGCTGCAACCTCAGAAATGCACAAGCTGAGGATTGCGTTAGCCTCTCTCACGTGCTATTCTTGAACGCCCTTTCTTCTAATTCTGCTATTTCTCGCGTATCTTCTACTTCTGAAACTTCAAAAACTTCGCTTATACTTAATCTGTCTTGTTCTCTCATTTCCGAACTTCCTCTTGTTATGCTCTTAGATTGTGGTTCTTCAGACTGCTTTGTTGAATCACGAATTGTGCAGAAATATTCTTTGCCTACTAATTCAGTTCCTGCTATTCCGTTGAAATTATTTGATGGCTCTACTAACTCTGTCATTACTCAGACCACGACAATTCCGATCCAATTTCCGACTGGCAAACTTCAGAACATCACCTTCTATGTGACAACGTTGGACGGCAGTTGCTCCGCAGTACTTGGCTTCAACTGGCTCACCCGCTACAATCCATCGATTGACTGGGTATTGGGCAGTATAACCTTCAAGTCTTCGAAACCGACCACCATTCCAGCACCTTAGGCCTCAACCGCTGCTTCACAGTCCAGCACCCCACTTCCTAGCAATCTGTTGCCATCTCCGAAGTTAGAGGCTCCACAGATAGCCCTAGTTAATGCAGAAGCATTTGTTCGCACCTGCAAACTAGAAGGTTTGCAGGCTTTCCAACTCAACCTCATGGATCTTGACAAATACGCTCGAGGCTCCACTATGGTTGACTCTTCAGACAACCTGGATAGCATTAAACAGCATGTTCCAGAGTTCTATCATGACTTTGCTAATGTCTTTAGTAAACAGTGTGGTAATTCTTTAGCTCCCCATAGACCCTACGATCTCAAGATCAACCTTGAGGATGGCACTTCGCCCCCTCTTGGTCCCATTTACTTCCTCTCAGTATCCGAACTCCAATCACTGCGAGACTTCATCGACGAACATCTTAACATGGGCTTCTTCCGACCCTCAGGTTCATCACACGGTGCACCAGTACTATTCGTACGCAAGAAGGACGGCTCCCTGCGGCTCTGTGTAGACTTTCACGGACTAAACAGAATCACAAAGAAGGACCGCTATCCACTTCCCCTTATTTCCAACCTCTTAGATGCCCCCAAGAAAGCTCGTATATACACTAAAATTGACCTCAGACACGCCTATCACCTTGTTCGAATTGCAGAAGGGGACGAATGGAAGACAGCCTTTAGGACACGTTATGGATCCTTTGAGTGGCTTGTCATTCCTTTCGGACTTTCTAACGCCCCTGCTGCATTTCAGCTCTTCATGAACAACATTTTTGGCCACCTTTTAGACAACTGCACCATAGTCTATTTGGACAACATCCTCATCTATTCCAACAACAAATCCTCGCATATCGAACATGTTCACGAAGTTCTACGACAATTATGCAAACACAACTTGTACGCTCGAGAAGACAAATTTTCCTTCCACCAAACGTCCATCGAATACCTTGGATATATCCTCTCACCTGAGGGTCTTACGATGGCGGAAGACAAAGTCAAATGCATCACTCAATGGCCTGAGCTGCGTAAAGTCAAGGACGTTCAATCATTCCTCGGATTCGCGAACTTCTATCGGAGATTCATTTTCAACTATTCCTCTATTACAACTCCTCTTACTCAACTCACTTGCAAAGGTCTGGCTTGGACACTTCGGAATTAACAAAACCATAGACCTCGTCAGACGCGACTACAATTGGCCTGGCATGCGCTCATTCATTAAAGACTACTGCAAGTCCTGCACGATGTGTATGTGGAATAAATCGCAACATCACAAGCCATATGGATTACTCAAACAGCTTCCAGTGCCAGACAAACCCTAGAACTCGATATCCATGGACTTCATTGAGCAGCTCCCCATGTCCTCAGGATTCACGGCCATCCTAGTCATAGTCGACCGCTTCACCAAACAGTCTATCTTCATTCCTACTTCCATTACCAACACTTCCTCTCAGCTCGCAGAACTCTTCGTACTTCATGTATTCTCCAAACACGGCATTCCTTCTCACGTCACTTCAGATAGAGGCTCGGAATTCATGTCCCACTTCTGGCATTCTCTCGGGAAGGCCCTTGACATGAAGTTGCACTTTACCTCAGGCTATCACCCAGAAGGCGATGGCCAGACCGAGCGTACTAATCAGACATTAGAACAGTACCTCCGCGTCTATTGCAACTATCAACAAGACAACTGGGCCCCTCTATTACCCCTCGCAGAGTTCACCTATAACAACGCTCCCAGTGCCACCACTAGAATCTCGCCTTTCTTTGCCAACAAAGGCTATCATCCCAATCTCACCATTCATCCTGAACATGACCTCACTTCATCACAAGCGCAAGACTTCATTGTCGACCTGGACGAGTTGCACCAGCAACTTTGGACCAACATCCTCGATGCTCAACAAATGTACCAATCCTCAGCTGACGCCAAACAACTTCCATCTCCAGACTTCGCCATTGGCAGTCTCACGTTTATCAAAGCCAAATTTCTCAGGACTACCCGTCCTGCGAAAAAGCTAGCTGAGAAGTTTTTGGGTCCATTTGAAATCATTGCACGTCCCGGTACTCACTCTGTTACTCTGAAACTCCCAGGCTACATGAACACAGTGCATCCTGTATTCCACATTTCAATGCTTGAGCCAGCCACTCCTAATCCCATTCCTAATCCCATTCAACCTCCTCCGCCCCCAGTCATAATTGACGGCGAACCCAAATTCGAGATATCCGAGATCCTGGACTCAAAAATTGACAATAGACGTCGGCGTGTAGGCTGTTGTACTTAGTGTGGTGGGCAGGTTATGAGGGCACAGACGAAGAAACTTCATGGCTCCTTGCAACAGAACTCAACCACGCTTCAGAACTCATTCAAGACTTTCACAAGTCATATCCAGATAAACCTGGACCATTACCCATTCCATAAGCACCTCGCAATTTCTCTTCCGTTCACTCTCGCTCATTCCGTTCATTATCACTCTCGCATTTCAGTTCCATTCTCTCTGTCTTCAAGTTCAAAAAAAAAACCTCAATTCCGATTCACTCATTCCAACTCACAATTCAGCTTCTTCTTTCCATTTTCAAGTTCAATCCTCAGTTTCCACTTCATCATTCCTTATTCCAATTCAGCTCTATTTCCAAATCCTCAATTCACGTTCAAATCAAAATATACAATTAAGTCACTTCCTATTCTACAAGCCTGATTCTACTTCCCCATCTTCATCCAAGTCATCAAATGCACTCCTTGGATTTCCAGGCCCCAACTAATTTTCCCAAGTCCCACGCACCCTAGGCGGCTCTGACAACTCCTTACTCTGCAACCTCTGATTCTGCAAAGTCATCCGCAACTCCCTCACCTCACCTTGCAATTGGGCAACCTCGCCTCACAATTCCTCATTTGTCATACGGCTCTCCGACACTTGGAACTTATGTTCCAACGGCTCCTTGCGATGCTCTTCGACTGACCGTTGCAATTCCAGAAGGGCGGCAGTCAATGCAATGACTGGTGAAGGTGCAGAAGGCACAGAGGGCACGGCTCTGGGAGGTAACATGACCTCAGGAGCCGGTGGTGGAGGGGGTGGAGGGGGTGGAGGGGTTGGTGGAGGTGGTGGAGGGACTGGTGATGCCAACGACACAGTGATCTGTGGCGTCTGTGCCAAGTCAGGTAGAGGGGATGACTCCTGAGGAGGGTTGGGCGGTGGAGGAGGTGGTGAAGAGTGGGAGTCAGGAAGGAAGAGAGGGGTACGCACTCTGGTTTCCAACCTCGGCCTTTTCGAGGGACCTGCACCATCATCTTCATCCTCTGGCATACCTTTCCCTTGCTTGCTTTTCCGACCTCGGACTTCCCTCATCCTCAGGATTTCGCTCCCTAACTTTTCCCTTATCCTTCCTCTTACTCATACCGTGACCTCTCTCATTCACACTACAACCAACGCCTCTCTCACTACACCATATGCACACACCCAAATCCAAATCCAAATCCCACTTCCTCAGACACGTGTTGCGCCACCTTTTGCAGTGATTGCAAGGTTTCTTGACAACAAAACCGCGAGACCAGGGCATACGATCATCTTGCTCACCCAACCTCACATTTCGATAGAACATGCCATTCACATCTCCCTCGTCATACCTTATCTGGAGATGGGTGTACTGCAAAAAACAAAATCAGCCAACATCATTTCCGAGACAACACTTTACTCACCTTCGTACTTTTCGAATTCGCCCCTTCTATCCAGGGCTCTCGCACATCGATATGATCCTACTCGAGAAGCGCCTGGCTGCGTGCGATGGTTGACGATGAGGGGGACAGGACAGTGATGGGCAGATGAGTTTCACCTCGGAGATAGGTGGCGATTGGCGAGGGGTTAGAACCCATGAGTTTTTGGATATAGGCAGGGTTGACGTAGTATCCTTCCATTGGCGATGTCAATGATGGTTACCCCCCCAAACTCCCTTATGACTTCTCTTATATGCACTCGCACTTCCGAACTCCAACGGGGCCACCGTTCTAGAACTTCATTTCCACGGCTTGTGGGACTCAGCCGTAAGGGGGGGATACTGTCAGGAACCATATGCCGGCAAGCCAACTATTCAATTCAGCCTACTCAGCCCAACTCCGCTCTCGCTCACTATTCAACATAACGCCCTCAGCCCACGGACTATATACACCTCATGTATCTGTCTTGGCATCACGTGCTCCTGTCAAATCACTCCACTCATTTATGTCACATTCCACATGCTCGCTTTTCCATTCCGTCCTCATTTATGTTTAATATCTTTCATTACGTTTCATTTCATTTTCATCTGTTCACAATTCCATTCACTCCTTTATATCCGATCTGCTATTACGTCCTTAGGGTAACTTCGTTGGGAATCTGAGTGATACGTCACTCAACAATGTCACAGAGGAGATCATTATTGGGACGTAGTATTTCTGTTTCTCGCTTTTCATGTTCCTCGGCTTTCTCATTCTATTATAGGAATCCCTTCGACTCCTAATAGATTAGAAAGTAGTATAAAAGATCTTGTACTATTAGTTCAGTGTCCTCTGTTCGCTTCCGTCTACTTCGCTTTTACGAAATTTGGGGACCGTGCAGTCTAAGTGGGTGCAACACAAATACGTTGGAGCCAACCCCAATCTGAACCTCACCAATTGTCTTGCCATTGGGAGATTAATATAATTATGATAACGTCCTTTCTCATCATCGTAACACCTTTCCATACCCTTACACTAATTTCAGGAAGGTTTTGCCTTATTGGGGAGTTACACAATCAGCTTAGAATTAGTATATATAGAGGCTAGTTCTGTAGCATAAAAGTAATCTTAATCTTACACTCATCCATAATCCTCCAGATTCCCAGTGCAGCCAAGCACTTATATAAGTTGATCTGAACAGCACTTAGGTACATTGGTCCAAAGACCAGTTGCCACCTTTTCTGTCGATAGGTCTGAAGACCCATTGGCAAACAGAGGTTTATTCCACAGAGTAAATCTCACCCTTCTACTGAAGTGGAAGGTTCTCAGCTAAAATAGAAAATGTATGCACAAACTTAGTAAAAGAACTAAATCAGATTATACAGAACATCAGTGGATATAATCCTTGGCAAGGGTAGAACTAATAGTTTATGCTCATAAACTATTATTCCTACATGTTGTTATGGCCCATGCTGCCAAATAAACCCACATTAAACCCCACAACCACCCACATTGTTTCCAGGACCTTTCCGATCACTCAAAGTCTGAATAACCAATTTCTGGATGTCTGATACATCATTCCGAAGTTCCGCGCTTCCGAATCTCCAAAGACTCCGAAGTCAAGGTTCTGCTCCTTTGATAGATGACGCGCAGGATCATCGCGTACCTCACTCCTTGGTCTTTGTTTTATATTGCCCCTTGTACTCTCTTCCCCCCCCCTTGTCTTTACTCGGTAAAAGATAGTACAAGAACTAGATACATGTATATAGGCCACCAGTCGACTGGACTATTCGCCAGTACAAATATCGACTTAATACTGCATCGTAGTTTCCGATTAAGATCCGGTAAACTTTCCAACTTTCCGAAATTAGGGACAGATGATCGAGGAGGGCGCAACACATAAGTTGAAGCCAAGTCCCTGCGACTGTCAAGTACACGTACCGAGGACCCGATAACTCGGCAGGTACCAACTAAAATACTCCATTAGTAACCAAGTATGAACCATTCAATGAGTTGTTCTCAGCCAGATGCACATATCGGTCACACCCCTCATTCCCACGCCTACTCCTCACTCCTCGGTCTGCCTCACCTCGGGACTTCCTGCCCTTGTGTGATCCTCGGTTATAGCCTTGTGTTATAATCGGGCATTTCCTATTGTACTAGGGCACGTCCTATTATTCTGTCCTTTATTGTCTTATTCCCACCTTACATTTCTTATTCTAATTTTACTCGTTGTGGACAATAACCACATGCTCTGCATACCTTGTTGTCCCACATTCCTTATTCCACATGTCACTTCTTAATCTATATAAGTAGGACATGCATGTACATATTTCCTCATTCTGGGTATCGACTAGGCTTAGGCCCTTCTACCTTCTTCTCTTCTGTTAAAGTCCTCGACTCAAGCCGGCATCATTAGCATCCCCTCGAGTACCTGTCTGTGGCAAATACAGTGGCACGCACAGCAAGTAGGGCGCAACGCACGAGTATGTTGAAGCCAACGCCACTACTCTTGGCCTGCAGGACTTGGCCATAGTCCGCCCGACCCTTTTGCCAACACCCCTCGGCAGTACCAAAGTCTGTCAGTACCCGATGCTTGACAGTGACCTTGAACCACCTGTATCACCCTATACCGTGAACAGTCCCAAGACCCCCAGCATTCACAACTTCCATCCGCTCCGATTCTGATCCTTTGCCCCCGCCCTTGGAATACAAATTCACCTTCGGAAACCTTTCAGAACCCACCAAAAACCCTTCCGGAAGTCTCCAGCTAAGCGCCGACACGCAGATTTAACAGTATATTCGTACTCACACTCCTGATCATCATTAAGCATGAGACCTATCACTCGTTCACAAGCCATGCAGACAATCACTCAGGCATCTGCCCGCCATACATCCATCCCCGGACCAAGTTTCCAGACACCTCAGACCCCAGCTCATCCCCTGGAGCCTTCTTCCGACTCTGGATTCTCAGATGCAGATCAACACCTGCATTCGAATCTGACCAACCCGTTCCTCGTGAACCACCCCCTGGCGATTCAACAATCATCGCCATCGGATATGCGGTCCAGTTCAGGACTATCCACAGCAGCGCCGTCAGACTCATTGGCGCCCCCCTACGTACCACCACCCCATGTCACACCACCCGCCGCAGCACCACCACCTCCTGCACACCCAGGAAGGGCCCACACCTTAGGACCCAACGTTGTGCCCGATCTCACTCAGGCCCTCATTATGCTGGCAAGTAACTTAGCCAGCCCCAGAAGATCAGCCCCACGCGCCGCCAAGGTTCGAGACCTGGATACCTTTGATGGATCTGATTCAAGGAAACTACAAGCCTTTCTAGTGCAATGTAGACTGAACTTCCATGACCACCCTGATGCCTTCGACACCAAGAGCACCAAGGTAACCTATATACTGTCGTACCTGACCGGTACCGCCCTGGACTGGTTCGAACCAGCCCTCTCCACCCCCAACGAGCCAGACTGGCTCCATGACTATGAGGAGTTCATGAATGAACTCAAAACCAACTTCGGCCCCCACGACCCAGAAGGAGAGGCCGAAGCAGACCTTGAGACCCTCCGCATGCGTGATAACCAGCACATCACGAAATATGTAGTTGAATTCAATTGACTAGCCACCCACGTCCACTGGGGTGATGCTGCACTTCTTCGCCAGTTCTACAATGGACTTGTTGAGGTGAAAAAAATGACCAGACTGGGAATTGAACCCAGGGCTATAGCAAATATAACTATGGTGTTAACCACTACACCATCTAGTCCACATGGGTAACCTTTCAGGATGACTCATATAATGAAGACCACTTCATGTTGAGTGACAGAGCCCTAGTTAGTTATCAGATTGTCAATACTACTCATAGAGCTCTGTGTTGTCTTAGAAATACATTAAGACTCATGAGGTATGAATAGTATGTGGGATTAGACAACCCAACAGGACTCCCCGGCAGAATCAAGGACGAGATCTCTAGGGTAGGAAAGCCCATTCCCTGCTCCAACTCCATCTCCTGTCCCAATCCATCGATGCCTGCTACTGGGAGCGACGATCGGAAATCACCAGAGAGCCCCCCTCCACCCGGAACTCCAACCGCCCCTATGACAGAGGGAGGACCCCCGTGACCACGTATTTGGCCCCTAACACGGGCAATAAGATGGCCAATGTAGGCCAACCCGCGACCCTGTCCAGTGGCAGCAGGACTACCATGGATCTTTCGTCCAAAATCGGAAAAGACAGAAAACTTACACCGCAAGAACGGCAATGCCGCTTCGAACAAAACCTCTGCCTCTTCTGCAGCAGATCGGGCCACTCAGCCAAGGATTGCCCGAGATCCACCACCACAGTCACCAAAGGGCATGCAGCCTCCATGACAGAAGAGGTTGAAGAAGAGTCTGAGACGTCAGATGCTTCAGAAACCGAGGAATAAGAAGTTAGGCCCCCGACTCTGGCACCAGTTGTTCGCATTGAACACCAACTATGCCTACGGACATGAAACAAAACAACACATCCAACCTTTTCAGGAATATGACCCCCTGTGACCAATCATCAAAAGATTTTGACCCCTCTGCGGAAACACTCCGACCCTCCAAACTCCGACCCTCTGAATCTGACCCCCCCGAATCCTGTCAGAATTTTAGTTGCAAGGACCATGCTCACCCACTACGATCCATTGATTGACAGGGTATTGAGTACTACTCGTTTAGATCATCCTAACTGATTCTTGGCAATATGGAGCCAGCAGTCTTCACTCAGCGCTCAAACACGACCCTCCGAAAACTCCGCTCAGGAAGAATCCTGATCACCGTGGAATCCCGTACTGTCCCTTAGACTAACAGTACCATGTAGATTCTCTAGAACTAGACCCTTTCTTGTTAGAGTATTAATACGAGCTAAAACTAATCAACATTTTCAACCGAGACTCGAGCCTTGCAGGACATTCCCCGAATCCCGACAACACTACCTCCATCCAAAGTGACAATCCGGTAGAATGAATGCTATGATCCCCATGACCCCATGACCACTATGGCCCCGGCCACAGAAATCAGGCAACCATAGGACATCTACTCAAAAAAAAAAAAAAAAAAAAAAAAAAGAGAGAGGAAGAAGAGAAAAGAAAAGAAAACATCTGGGAAACGACACAATTATTCAGGGATCCTTACGTCGCCCAGAAGACACTGCCAAACCGTAAAAATTCATGACACCAATCATACAAAACAACTAATCAAACACCCTCGTTTGGATCACTCGAACCCTCCACGGCCTGCGCCAAACCCAAACACCCATCAGAACCACCGGACCCACGACCCAAGCGGACAAGCAACCGATCTATGTCCTCCAGAAAGGAGGCATCAAGCCCATCATCCACCATCAGGAAGGATGTTAACGCATCGGTAAGGCTCCCCCACAACCTCACCTCCTCTATGCCAGGCCCGGCAGCTGTCAGGTTGGACATACGACAATGATAGCACTCGTAGTAGTCCAAGAGTTGGCGCAGGTCCTCCCGGTACCTGTCCAGACAAAATAGATATACGGCAATACGTCCGAGTACCTCCGGGCCACTCGTTTCTGCCCCCAACTCGCCAGAGGTTTCGTCCCACTCCAGATCCTGACAAGGAACAGCCCCAGATGGTGATGGCCTCTTATAATGGCTCACTACGGGAATCAGGAAGAGAAAAGCTCTGACAAAAGCACCACTCACCATAATAATCATGGACCCTAATGGTATGGGCATAGAGAAGGGTCAACTCCTCGTCAAGGGTGTGTAAAAAACATACCTCACTTGTCCCCAAACCATAGAGGGGGATACGGGAAAAATCCCCGAGGTTTTCCGAAGGTTGCGGATCTGTGTTCTCCATCGAGGAAAGGCCTCTCCTAGTTCTGCGAACACCCCCTTTTATAGGCAGATGAACCATCAGTGCTTATCGATCAAAAAATCCCAGGGGACTGTCAAAGAACCCCCATGGTAATGTCCGTCTTAATTACCGCTCCAATTAAGCTTAGGACCTCAAGGGCTCGGTCCTAGTGGAGGGATACTGTTATGGCCCATGCCGCCAAATAAACCCACATTAAACCCCACAACCACCCGCACCATTTCCAGGATCTTTCAGATTGCTCAAAGTCTGAATAACCGATTTCCGGATGTCTGATATGTCATTCCAAAGTTCCACACTTCCGAACCTCCAAAGACTCCGAAGTCAAAAGGTTCTGCTCCTTTGATAGATGACGTGCAGGATCATTGGGTACCTCACTCCTTGTTCTGCATTTTATATTGCCCCTTGTACTCTCTTCCCCCCCTTGTCTTTACTCGGTAAAAGATAGTACAAGAACTAGATACATGTATGTAAGCCACCAGTCGACTGGACTATTTGCCAGTACGAATATCGACTTAATACTGTTAAGAATAAAGAAGTTGAATAATAAAGATGAAGCCCGTTGCACTGAAAGATTGTGTGCAAGGAATATCAAAGGAGTGGACTGAATGTTAAAGGACGTGATTATGAAGATTGGAAGACTCGTTATGAACTCATTGTTATTCTCGAACCTTTTACTAGCTATTTATACAAAAATAGATAGGAGTGGAATGGCGATGAAAAGTGGGAAAACTATTTATCATTATTTGATTATGAGAAATGATTGATGATTGGGGATGCGTGGAAAAAAGAAGCAAATATGGTGTCCAGTCCATGTATGATGGTCTGGATGCGGTCTTGACTCAATGTAGCTGTTAGATGGCTGGAGTGGCGATTTCTTGGCTCGATGTAGTGGGAGTGTGTGTATGCGCATGTTTGTGCCTCGACTCGTATGTGTGTGATGCATATGCGGGGGAAGCTTGGCTCGACTCGATGCTGTGTAGGTTTGTAATAGTAATAAAAATTGAATGTGTAGATTTGCTCAATGTAGATTCCCAACAAATACTGCGTCGTAGTTTCTGATTAAGTTCCGGTAAACTTTCCAACTTTCCAAAATTAGGGACAGACGATCAAGGAGGGCGCAACACATAAGTTGAAGCCAAGTCCCTGCGACCTTGAACCACCTGTATCACCCTATACCGTGAACAGTCCCAAGACCCCCGGCGTTCCCGACTTCTATCTACTCCGATTCAGATCCCGATTCAGATCCTTTGCCCCCACCCTTGGAATACAAATTTCCCCTCAGAAACCTTTTGGAACCCACCGAAAACCCTTCCGGAAGTCTCCAGCTAAGCGCCAACATGTGGATTTAACACATGTAATTGACAAGCTACCTGCCAAGGCCCTCTCTAAACAATTCTTTTTGGACAATAACCTGGACTAGCATTAACTTGCTATCATCTTGTCATAGAACTTGATTAAGCTTTATTCACACCAAAGTTTTGTCACACTTCTTGGGTTAACTCATCAATGGTTCCAGAACAAACCCTCTAGGCTTCTCCAGAGTTATCTCATGGAGGGGACTAGGCAGGGGAAATCCAAAGAGGAAAGTCTAAAGTATTCCACCACTAGTGAGCCGCTCTTTATATACCTTTATGTAAGTGGTCTGTGCACTAGCTTACAAATCTATACATCAGAGTCAATAGAGCCAACTTCCTAGTACTAAGTCTGTGGCTCAGGCACTTATTCGAGAGTCTAATCATCCTGTGCTAAGCTTATTCTGGTTTTCTATCTGGCAGTCTATGGACTTCTGGTTTTTGGAGTACTTGTTAGTGCATGGATTTAATTGTCTATCATACGAGGGTCACAGATGTCATGGAGGTTATGGATGTCATAGATGATATCGAGATGGTGGGGATGGTGGGTGCTATGGGGGTTTATAAAGGTCCAGCAGACATCAGAGCTTGTAGACATGGTTAGGATGCAGAGGTCAGGCATTCCCCTTTGCCCCTGGACTATTGTCTTTTAATCTCAGAGTTGGAGCTGAGTTTGAAATAGGACTTCAGACTTAGATTGTGATTTGGAAAGGGTTGTCCCCTGACATTGGCTGTGTGATGTGGTGACAGTAAGAGTGATATAGGATGAGGGAGTCAAATCTATAACATGGTTGAGATCTGTCAAGCCCGTAACACCGAGCACCGACTCACTCGGGAATACCGACCAACCGGCCCTTACCCACATCATCTCGCACTACCGCACGGCCTCAGCTCGGTACACCCTGTACATCGTATGGACCACTTCTCTCGTCTATCCCTCTTCATTGTTCCTTCACCCCCTATCCACTCCTTAACCCGTTTCCCCGAACAACATGACGGCCACTCATTGTCCTGGCCACTGCCATTGTTTTATGTTGGGCCATCCTCTATTGTTCTATTCTTGCCCACCATTTCATTATCTTATTCTCAGCCATACTCCATTATTCTAATTTCGCTTACATTCCTTATTCTATTTCTGATCACTGTGGACAATGCCTCCATATGGTTACCTCATACCTTATTGTCTCCATTCCTTATGCCACCCTGTTTCCACATCTTGCTTCTTAACTATATAAGTAGTGGGATGTATGTAGATAGTTCCTCACTCAGAATATCGATTGATTCGCACCCCTTTTATCCGCTTCCTATTTCGAAAGTCCTTCGCTCGAGCTGACGCCCCCAGCATCCCCTTGAGGCTCCTCTCACTATCTAAACTAGTGGCATGCACGGAACAGCAGGGTGCAACGCACGAGCACGTTGAAGCCTAGCCACTCCAAAACAGTTTGCAGGACTTAACCGATATCTCAGCATCACCGAATCCTGACAAGATCAACAGCTCCTCTCACTGAGCCAGATCCACCCACATTTGATCAAATCCATTATTACAGTAGTGTCCAAGGTCAACTCACATTTAACAACATGATACTTTTCTTAGTCATCTGTTGATTTTCCAGTGACAGGGATTAGTGCAGTTGATTTTCCTGCTTAACATCAAGGGTGGGTAAAATCCTTGTGATTCTACAGGGTGAGATTGGCTAGTGATTTTCTGTCAAATACATTCTGCTTTGAGGTTGATCTGTTTAGTCAATGTTGCTAACCAGAGAAATTCTCCAATTAAGTCTTGTTGCCTCACAAGCACTACATTTATCCTATCATTTACCTCACAGTAAATTAATCTGAATCTTAAATTTCCTCTAGCCTGTGAGCACATTCCCTGCTTTAGGAATATATACAGTAGACTCCAATAGTGTCCATGAGTCTAATACAGACTTTGCTGACTATTAGTCTTTGCTGGTAAGAACCACATCATGATCTGGTTGTCTTAACTTTGTCAAGTTATTACAAAGGGTTTTAACCAAGGTACAAATATTAAATTATTTCTGGAGTTGTACTGCAGCAAAGTTTAGTATTCTCTTACATTTGTTAATTCCACAGTTATAGAGATTGGAGTGTGATTAACTTAACACCACAGTCTTGACAAGATCCAAAATAATGATTACTGTAAACAAACCAAAAAGTTAGTGATGCAAAGTCAAAGGGTACTAGTTTTAGGCATGCAAGCTATAGGCTGGCAATATGGTAATAACTGTTTTTGTATAGTTTGCCATGATGTGATGGAATGTAGAGTGTGGGGGGATGAGGTGGAGGGGAGTTGAGGGTGGGTTTGAAAGATTTGGTGCCAATGTTTATGTTTGTGTCAGTGTTGGCATGGACACAATTTGAGTAGGTTGTTGTGGTTGTGAAAGGGCATGGTGGAATGTCCTGTTGCATTTACATAGTCTAGCATGAATACATGCAAGTGGTTGGACAGCAATTTCAAAATGCTTAGTGCATCATATTGCATCATATTGGGCAGTGGTTGGAAATGTTGACAATGTTGAGTGTGGGCCGTACATGATATGAGAAAGTGACTTACTATCTCTTGTCTGTGATTACATGCTGGCAGAGTGGGGAGACTTCTGCCCAGATGTTGTACAGGTGGCACAATAGATCATCAGTCTCATTAATTGTGCAAGGTGGAACCTTGATCAATAAAATAAATGGTAAACAACAAATGATGTGACGTCAGTGCTGTTCTCGGTAATGATACATTTATTGGTTCCATGACCTGTGGTGTGTGATATGTTGAAAGTGGAATAAGTGCACATTTACTATTTTTATTTATCCTGCTATCTTTAACTTTTCCATATCTTCAGTCCACATGCCCCATCCCTATAAGAGTGGCCATAGAAAGCTTTTCATCCCTCAGTCGTTTACCCACATCGACTGAGGTGAGATCTGCTTGGTTCTCATTTATTCCTGTAACTTACATACAATGTGTCGTACAGGTAGATACTACTCTCAGTCGTTTACCCACATCGACTGAGCTAATCATGTACAGACTACAACAGGATAGTGTTGCTGGTGTTTTGTAATGTTCATGCCATTCCATTCTCCTAGTCCATGTGCAATGAGGTCGCGCATATGCCGGATACAACCATAGGTACCGATACTGCGACCCGGGTATGACAAGCAAATGGATAAGCGGCTTAGTGATTGATGGCGATGTTGCATAGCCAAAGAAAAGTATTAGGAATTTACATTTATTGTGAGATCTGGTAGATACAAGATTCAAGTTCTCGACATATTAAAACATTTAATCCCTTGATCAACACCATGAACTGCTTATGGCAACGAAACATAGATTTTGGTAGCTGTGCGCCGCCGTAATAGGCGCGGCGCTGCGGCTTCGAGAGGCTGTGCATGAAAGAACCCTTATCTGACATCGAGCGCCTTTTACCCCTCAACCCTTACCAGTGATTGGAATTTTTATCGTGCGGATGGATCGACGAACTCAGGCTTCTGTACTTGATGCTAATCAAGCACAAATAACCATGACTAATGTCAACATTCGTATGTTATTTGTTGAAATTTCGAGCTCAAGAGCTTTGCGCTAATCCCCATGTGTGCTGAAGATGTTGGTGGAAACATGTCTTTGCAGAATAGTGCTTCTATAAACTCTGACTCAACCCATAGTAAGTGCGAGCACTATGTCTATCCATTTCGTTCCATGCGAGGTGGCAGCCATCCCGTAAGACAGAGTACTCACGAACCTGATTTACAAAAATTTCATACAGACCAACGTCGGC
>QLPG01010952.1:0-10954 GCA_003314385.1 Gomphus sp. MG54 | reverse complement strand
AGGGGCCAAATACGTATTCATGGGGGTCTCGGGGTCATGATGGTCAGGAGTGTGAGTACGAATATACTGTTAAATCTGCATGTCGGGGGCTTAGCTAGGTGCCTCCAAGTTTATTCCCGGTGATTCCGAGAGGTTTCCAGGAGTCTTCGTTTCCTGAATGTTCGGAAACCAGAGGTCAGTTTGGACAGAAAGTGCGAGGGAGAACTAAATCGATATTCGTACTCGCGAATAGTCTAGTCGACTGGAAGACTATATACATGCTATTGTCCTTGTACTATCTTTGCCGGTCATAAAACAAGGAGAAAGGAAATACAAGGGGTCAATAGGAAAGAAGAATAAGGGGGTAAGGTACGCGATGGTCCTGCACGTCAGTTATCAAAGTATCGGAACCTTGACTTCGGAGTCTTCGGAGGTTCGGAAACGCAGAACCTTGGAATATATGTCGGACATCCGGAAATCGGTTTATTCGGTCTTTGAGCAATTGGAAAAGTCCCGGAAAAGGTGTGGGTGGTTGTGGGGGTTGGTATGGGTTTAGTAAGAGTACGGGCCATAACAAATGGTGGATGTGACATTTGAGTCACATAACCTTAGAGGAAACCATTTGTCTTCTACCTTACTAGAAAAGGATAAAATATTACTTAATCTGGATAACTAAGCAACAGGGATCCCACTAGCAAGATCTTAACAGGTTCAAGTCCCCTTTCTGTCATGATTTCTCCACTCCTTTCTCTATTACTTGTTATTGGACTCCGCTACTCTGCCAGACCATATGTATAGTTCTTAGGTAATTAGTTAAAGCTCAGTCTTGAGCTGGTCAATACACCAACAAGTATCATTGCTCATTTCCCTCTTCTGCTCTCCAGTATTGAAGCTCTTGTTGTTGCTGACATTAGCTCAAGACTATTATATCCCTACAACATCCTATCATGGATGTTGATCTCCTACAACAAATTCTTGCAGGCCTGCAGCAAATCAATGCAGACCTGACTGAAATGGTGAACAACCAGACACACCACCTTAACCAACACCTAGCATTACTACAAGCCCAAACACCCCAGCTGACATCTACAACCACCTCCTCTATCCTATCAGCTGGCAAAATCGCAAGACCAGAACCATTTGATGGCTCATCAGAGAAGATTGATATCTTCTTGCGCGAGCTCTACCTGAACTTCGAGGACGATGCATCTTATTTCAAAGTGGACCATATGCAAAAGATCCACTTTGCCTTGTCCTGTATGAAAATGAAGTTTGCAGCTCAGTGGGCAAGTTGTATCATATCATAGGGGAACTGGAAGCAGAAACACACAGCTACCAGAGTTGGGAGGAATTCCATACTGAGCTGCTGATAACATTCCATGACCCAAATAAGAAAGAAATGGCTCAACGAAAGCTAGAGTAACTGAGACAAGGAGGAAGGCCAGCAACAGAGTTCTTCGTGGAGTTTGAAGAACATAGGTCACAGGCAGGGTATAACGATGAAGGATATGTTGCCTTGCTCAAAAAGAACCTGTCCCCACAGGTGGTGGAACGGATTTACACACTGGAGACCATTCCAACAATGTATGACAAGTGGAAGTCATATGCCCTCCGTTTTGACAGCTAGCTGCATGAATACCAAGCGATAAAAAGGGGGACTATAGGACCAAGGACATGGTAGACTCCAAGAAATCCACAATCTACTCTAGCTCAGTCGCTCGCTCCCCCACCTACTTTGGGACCACAACCCATGGAGATTGATCAGGCTCGAGGGAAGCCAGTGAGGGTAGTGATATGCTTCAACTGCAGAGAGCAGGGACACATAACATGAAACTGTCCCAAACCTCGAGGTATACAGAAGGTTAGAGCAACAATGGATGGGTGGACAAAAGAGGGGGAAAAAGAGGTGCTAGACATGTTGAAGAAGGAGGATTTTCAGGAGGGGCAGGAGTGAAAAGGATGTCCTCCTCACCCTAGATATCTGTAAACTACTTCACCCCACTAGCAGTTGAGGAAAGTGCAGAACTGGAACCTGAAATCATCCCAGAACAACCCTTGAAAGTTAAGAAGGAGAAGAAAGAGAAGAGAAAGCGAGAAGAGAAGGTGGTAATGGTAGAAGAGATAGAGAACCCATAGAGGGAACAGCAGAGTGGGTGTTGTGGAGGATACACCAAGACAACAAGTTAGGGCAGGAAGTGTTAAGACAGTGGACACACAGCAGAAGGAAAGGAGAGGTGACATCAGAAGTAGTAGAAGCCATACAAGGGATGAGAGGAGAGGAAGGCATAGAAGCAGTCAAGGAACCTAGGAGAAGGAAACAGTGGATCAGACAAATCAACCAATCTTCGGTGATGATACTCACCACTGTTGAAACACTGACAGACAAAAAGGGATTCACAATTGAAGTGCTGGCAACAGGGTGCTATATCGATGAAGGCTTTGCAAAAGCAAAGTGTTTGCCAATGGAAAGACTCCCAAGACCACTACCCGTCTACAATATGGATGGAACCCACAATGAAGGAGGACCAATAACCCATACAGTGACCCTCAGAGTCAGGATAAAAAACCACTCAGAGGTCTTCCCTTTTGCAGTCACCAATACTGGAAAGACAGACCTCATTGTTGGCTTTAACTGGCTCCAGAAGCATAACCCAAGTGTCAACTGGAAGACAGGAGAAATGACATTTGACTGATGTCCCTTGGAATGTGGAATGTCAAGAGCAGGTATAGAGGAGGATGATGCAGAAGAAGAGGAGGAAGAATTAGAGGAGGGAGATGGTATATTTGTGACCCAGATACATGCAGAGGAAGAGGAAGGACATATAGCCAGGACACACTCGCAGAAGCTGGCAGAAGAGGCACAAAAGGAGAAGAAGAGGAGGATGGTGGAAGAAATGGTGCCAGCACACTATCTGGAAGAGTTTAGAGAGGTCTTCACAAAGGAGGGGTTTGACAATAACCTTCCGAAACGATAATGGTGGGACCATGCAATCAAGCTAAAGCCAGGGGCTGAACCATTCTCAAGCAAGGTGTACCCACTCAGTCTGGAGGAACAGAAGCAGCTGGATGAGTTTTTGGAAGAAAACCTGAAGTCAGGGAAGATCCAACCATCTAAGTCTCCTATTGCATCACCATTCTTCTTCATCAAAAAGAAAGATGGCAGCTTGAGGCCAGTGCAGGACTACCGATGGCTGAATGCAATGACAATCAAGAACTGCTATCCACTGCCACTGATTCTGAAGTGATCTACAAACTACACCATGCACACACCTTCACTAAGCTGGACATTGGATGGGGATATAATAATGTCCGAGTCAAAGAAGGAGATGAACACAAAGTGGCCTTCATCACCAACAGAGGCCTCTTTGAACCACTGGTTATGTTCTTTAGATTGACTAACTCCCCTGAAATGTTCCAAATGATGATGAATGACATCTTCCATGAATTGATCAATGAAGGATGCATCAGCACCTATATAGATGACATCATGATCTACTCGACAGGCTTAGTAGAACACAGCAGAACTGTCAAGCGTGTCTTGGCCCTGCTACAAGAACACAATCTATATCTCAAACCAGAGAAATGCGAGTTTGAGAAGGAGAAGGTGGAATATCTGGGATTAGTGGTGAGCGAAGGGAAGGTGGAGATGGACCCAGTGAAGGTGGAAGGATTGAGCAGATGGCCAGTTCCCAGGACAAAGAATGAATTGCAGCAATTCTTGGGTTTTGTCAATTTCTATCATCACTTCATCCAAGGCTTTGCAAGCATTGCCAAACCACTACATGAACTAATGGGAAACAAGCCATGGAACTGGGGACCAGAACAGTTGATAAGCTTCCAACTCTTCAAGGCAGCAGTAACAGCAGCACCAATCCTAGCCTTCTCAACAGATGAGGACCTATTCCGAGTGGAAGCAGATAGTTCAGACTTTGCCAGTGGTGAAATCCTGTCACAAATGCAACAAGGAACCTGGAAACTAGTGGCCTACATGTCCAAGGCACTCAATGATGTAGAGAGGAATTATGATATACATGACAAGGAGATGCTAGCCATCATGCGAGCATTGGCAGAGTGGAGGCACTATCTACAGGGAATGATGCAACCATTTGAAATATGGACGGACCACAAAAACCTAGAATACTTCATCATGGCAAGAAAGCTGAACTGCTGCCAGGCCAGGTGGTCACTCGAATTGGCAGACTATGTTTTTATCCTAAAGCATCAACCAGGTCAACTCAACAAGAAGGCTGACCTCCTCTTAAGACAGGAAGACCATAAACAGGGAGTAAAAGGAGACAACACAGGAGTTACAGTGTTGAAGCAAGAGTTCTTCTGAGCAATAAGGGGAGAGCTCAGATGAGAGGAGGAAGACCTGATGAAAAGGATCAGAAAGGCAAAGAACATAGAGAGCAAAGTCAAAGAGAGGGTAGAGAGTGGAGAGAAGGATTGGAAGCAAGAAGAGGGGATTATAACATGGGAAGGAAGGATATACATACCAAAGAACAGGAAGCTTTGAGAGGAAATCATTCATCTACACCATGACATGCCCACTGCAGGTCACCCTGGGAGGTTCAAGACAACAGAACTCATACTCAGGAACTACTGGTGGCCAAGGATACATGGAGATGTGAGAATATATGTGGATGGGTGCAGTAGGTGTCAACAAACAAAGATGTTCCTAGCAAAACCAAGGGGGACTCTAGCTCCAAATGCAATTCCAACAAGGATTTGGCAGTACATATCCGTGGATCTCATTACCCAATTACCACAAAGCCTGGGATATGACACAATTATGGTAGTGGTGGATAGACTGTCTAAATGAATTAGATTGGCACCGACAAATGGAGAGGTTACATCAGAAGGGATTGCAAGGATCTTCAGAGACATGGTATGGAGAGAATTTGGACTCCCAGAGGTGGTGATCTGTGACAGGGGCTCACAAAAGACCAATACCGGCTGCTAGGGATAAAGATGAACCCTTCAACTGCCTATTATCCCCAGACAGATGGACAAACAGAATGCATCAACCAAGAGGTGGAGCAGTATCTACATATGGCTGTTTGTCAACCATTGGCAGGATGACTGGGTGGAATGGTTGCCATTGGCAGAGTTCAGCTATAATGACAATATCCAAGTGTTGACAGGGTACTCTCCATTCTACTTAAACTATGGACAAGATCCAAGAAAGTCCACAGAGCCACGAAGGGAGATAGAAACAGAGGCAGCAGATGTATTTGAGAGACAGATGAAGAAGATAAGAGAGGAGGCAGCAGCAGCACTAGAAAAGGTGGCATCAAATATGAAGAAGTATTATGACAGAGGAAGGCAAGATGTACCACAATATCAGGTAGGGGACAAGGTTTACTTGGGAGGCCTCAATGTCCCCACCGACCGACCCTCAAAAAGACTAGAAGACAGACATTATGGCCCATTCCCAATTGTGGTAAAAGTGGGAGAATGTGCCTATAAACTGTAACTACCCCCCAATTGGAAGAACATCCATCCTGTGTTTAATACTGTCCTTCTATGTCCTGTCCAAACACCCACATCCTCCATACAACAAAAGCCAACACCCCCTCCACCAGTGATGACACCAAAAGGAGTAGAGTATGAAGTAGAGGAAGTTCTGGATTCCAGAATGCGTAGAGGAGTGCTGCAGTATCTGGTGAAGTGGGTTGGGTACCCCAGAGAAGAGAATTTGTGGGTACCAGAGAAGAACATAAGGAACGCAAGACAGAAAATACAAGAATTCCACAGGCAATTCCCAGCTGCACCCAGGCACATAGGCCACATCTTCCACAGACTACCCTTTCACCCATACCAAACCCTGGTGGTGACACAAGGTGTGAGCAGCATGCAAAAGGCCATTGAATGTGTGGTGGTGATCAGCACAGCAAGTTGATGTAACAAGTGTGTGATAGTAAGTGTGACAGGTGCACGATACTCTGTGGTGGTAGATGCCACGAGTCAATGCAACAAGTGTGCAGCAGCAAATCAGTGTAACAAGTGCGTAATGGCGAGTGCAACATGTGTGTGACATGCTCGGTGGTGGTGATGGATGTGGCAAGTCAATGCAACGAGTGTGTGGTGGTGAATTGGTGCAAAAAGTATGCGATGGCAAGTGCAACACCTGTGTGATATGCTCAGCAGTGGTGGTGGATGTGGCAAATTAGCACTACAAGGGTGCGATGGTGACAGGCACAAACATAGGCAGTGTGACAGATATGAATGCAGGTGGGTGCAACAGGTGCAAGGGCGATGGGTGCAGGTGTGGGTGCAGGTGTGAGGGCAGTGCACCTGTATGCAATGGCGGATGTAACAGGTGTGCAGGCATGAGGGCAGTGGGTGTGTGTGAGGGTGGTGTACCGATATGCAATGGCAAGCACGACAGGTGCACAGGCTCAAACCCATACAGGTGAAAACCCATGCAGATGTAACAAAAAGGATCAAGTCACTGTGCACACTAGTACGATGATGAAACAACCTGTAAAAGAAAAAAAAACAAGTTGCTGCACATGCTGGCACGATGAAGAAATGACCTGTAATCGTTGCACATGCCAGTGCAATGAGAAAGGGATCCATGGCTAGCAGAGAGCTCCAGAGGGTCTTGGTCCAGGGAGGTTGAACGCATGCCAGTGTAACAGGAAGACTAACTAACAAGTCTATGACCCCCGCCTTACCTTCTTCTCACAAAAAGGATGCCCCACCAATCGTGCACACTGCTACGATGGCTAGGACAAGTGCAGGGGTTGTTTACCTTCTTCTCACCACCTCTTTTGGACGAGAGCACAAGTGGGAGGGATAATGAATGAGTGACATAGGTGCTTATACCAAACAAGCACTAGCCCCTCCAACCCGGTACTTTGGATCTGTTACGATAGTGAAAAAGACGTATTTGTAATATATTGTAATCTCCCAATGGCGAAGTTATTGGCGAGGTTCAGAGTTGGGGTTTGGCTTCAACGTACTTGCGTTGCGCCCACTTGGATTGCACGGTCCCCAAATTTCGTAAATGCGAGGAAGACGGAAGTAACAGAGGATCTTAGTCAAAATCAAGATTGATTTTCTGACTGAGGACTGAACTAATAGTACAAGGCCTTTTATACTACTTTCTAATCTATTAGGAGTCGAATGGATTCCTATAATAGAATGAGAAAGCCGAGGAAGCGGAAAAGCGAGAACAGAAATACTACGTCCCAATAATGATCTCCTCCGTGACATTGTTGAGTGATGTGTCACTCAGATTCCCAACGAAGTTACCCTAAGGACGTAATAGCAGATTCGGATATAAAGGAGTGAACGGAATTGCGAACAGATGAAAGGAAATGAAACGTAATGAAAGATATTAAACGTAAATGAGTTCGGAATGGAAAAGCGAGCATATGGAACATGACGTAAATGAGTGGAGTGATTTGACAGGAGCACGTGATGCCAAGACGGATACACGAGGTGCATATAGTCCGTGGGCTGAGGGCGTAATGTTGAATAGCGAGCGAGGGCGGAGTTGGGCTGAGTGGGCTGGATTGAATAATCAGCTTGCCGGCGTACGGTTCCTGACAGGATCACTCAGTAGACAAGCAATGATCAATGCATGCATCATCAATGAGGACATTGACCTTAAAAGGGGGGGTAATGTCATGATTTCTCCACTCCTTTCTCTATTACTTGTTATTGGACTCCGCTACTCCACCAGACCATATGTATAGTTCTTAGGTAATTAGTGAAAGCTCAGTCTTGAGCTGGTCAATACACCAACAAGTATCATTGCTCATTTCCCTCTTCTGCTCTCCAGTATTGAAGCTCTTGTTGTTGCAGACACTTTCAGACCTAGATAGACTTGTGAGTGTTGTAATGGGCACAGTAGTCTAGAGACAAGTAGCTCAGTGAAAGGGCAATTCACTGAGTACTCCTATTATCATACCTAGAGACAAGTAGCTACAGATAGAATTTAGCTTACACAGTCTCATAATAAATATAATAGTACATACCTTAGTGAAAGGGCAATTCACTGAGGTATATCTCTCTAGATGTTTGCTTCTTATTGTAAGGGCAACCCTCTAGCAGCCTCTCGGAGGTGTCTTGGAGGTGAGCTAAGCAGGGGGAATCCAAAGTTTTAATTATAACTACTATCTAAATACATGTGGAGCCCTCACCTAAGTAGGGGGAATCCAAAGAGGAAAGTCTAAGGATCCTGCCGCTGGTGAACCCCTTTTATACCCTTTATGTAAGTGGTCTGTGCAATAGCTTACAAATCAATACATTGGAGTTTTTAGAGCCAACTTCCTGGTACTAAGTCCGAAGCTTTGGGCATTTATTCCAGGTTCTATTCACCATGTTTTAAGATCATTCCTGTTTCCGCTCAGTGGTCTTTTGGATTGGGGCCTCTTAGCCTCGGAGTTGGTCAGAGTTCAAAATATGACTTTGGACTTCGTTACATACCATTGCAATGGTTGGTGAATACATGTAACAAGTTGCTGTTTAAATAGTGCCCACAGACTAATGCCAGATAACCTGGCATAGTGGCCTTTTGGCCCAGTTGAAAGAACACATCACTGTAGGAATTTGTTGCCTTTCACAGACTTGGATCAAGCTTCGGAGAGGGTCATCCCCTGACACTTATATTGTCTCAGTCATTGCTGACTGAGACTATTATATTCCTATCATCTTAGATCTTAGCTAGCAATCTCAGTTAGTAATGACTGAGATTACTAACTCCCTTAGCTTGACCCACTGGAGCATCAATGTGACCCTGCATTCAATGCTTACCAGCATTATCCCCAACACCTCCCCTTAAGCTGAATGCAGCCCAACTAACACATTCAAATGTAAGACCTTGTGTCAAGGGAGAGCTTTAGTTAACATGTCAGCTGCTATATCATTTGTAGGAATGTAGTCTATCTGGATTAGTTTTTCTTGAATGGCATGACATATGAAATGATAGCAAATGTTGATGTGCTTTATGCATGGGTGGTACTCATCATTTTTGGTGATAGCAATGGCGGAAATATTGTTGAGATATATAGCAATGGGTTTCTTGAGTGGTCAAGCAATTTTGGCTATAAACATGCGTATCTATAATTAGGGAATGGCACAAGTCACCCACGGGTCAAATTTGGATGACCCGCACCCAACCCATGGGAAACCCGAACCCATCAACCCATGGGTTTTTTCCCATGGGTCGACGGGTGTCGGGTGCGTGCTGCACCCACACGTGCTGACGCGAATGCGCCGTATGCACATGTGACATGCGACACGAACGCACCGTACGCGCACGTGACGTACGACATGAACACCCCATACGTGCACGTGACGTACGACATGAACACCCCATACATGCACATGATATATGGCGCGTTGGTATTGGCATGTGCATGGACGGCGCATTGGCATCGGCGCATTGGTATCGGTGCATTGGTGTCGGCAAGTTGGTATTGGCACGTTGGTGTCGGCGCGTGCACGTACGGCACGTTCATGTCGGCACGTTCGTGTCGGCGCGTGCGCGTACGGCGCGTTCGTGTCGGCACGTGCGTGTCATACGCGTGTGCGTACGGCGCGGTTGTGTCATACGTGTGCATGCGCACATGTACATAGTTGAGGGGGCGGGTTGGGCCAGGTCACGGGTGCTCTCGGCTTGACCCGCACCCAAACCCAGGGGCACCTGACCCGGTGACCCGTGCGGGTTAGCCTAACCCGTGCTATTCCCTATCTATAATGCTTCCTTTTCAGCATGCATAGCTGCTATGTATTCAGCCTCAGTCATTGACAACATGACAATCGGTTGTTTCTTTGAGCTCTAAGAAACAGCACCACCATCAATTGTGAACACATACCCAGATATAGAGTGCCGGTGCTCCTGTGATGCCCAATCTGCATCCAAGAAGGCTTCCAAGCCTTTGTGGGATCCACCAATGACAAGTAACACATCTTTCATCCCTTTTAGCTAGTAAAGGACTCTTTTGAATACCTCCCAGTTTGGTCTCCCAGGGTTTTGCATGAACTGAGATAAGAAGGATACTGCAAATGAGATGTCTGGTTGAGTGCCTAATGCTGCACACATGAGGGAGCCTATAGCCTCCCTATATGGAACATTGTGCATGTTGTTATATTGGCAGCGGGTGGAGGGAGATTGTGATATGGAAAGCTTATGGTAGGGGTCAAGCAGCATTCCCAGGGAATTTGCATTCTGTAGGTCAAACCTTTCGAGAATTTTCTCAATCTACACACACTGTGAGAATGAAATTGTTTGTTGTTGGCACATGTGCTTCACCTCTATCCCTAGTAGCCAATGTAGGTCTCCCATGTCCTTGATTTTGAGGACTGTATGCAGCTCATCTTTGAATCTGCAAATTATGAGTTACTGGCCATAGTAAGGTCATCAACATCTACAGCGACAATCAGCATGGTTTGGCCAGCATATCTGTAAAACACTGCATGTTCAGTTTCACATCACGTGAACCAAAAATGGTATAGAATGCCACTCAGCATCTTGTACCACTCTCTACCAGACTGTTTTAGTCCATATATTGCACAGTTGAGGTGACAGACACAGTGCTCTTATCCAGGAGCCTCATAACCCTTTGCCTGTCACATGTAGACCATTTCCATGAGTGGGGCATTGAGATATGCACCATCAATATTGGTTTGCTCAAGTTCCCAGTTATTCCTGACTACTATGGCAGCAATGATGTGTATAGCAGATAGTTTGGTAGTAGGAGAGAATGTCTCATTGTAGTCCAGACCTTCTGTCTGTGAGAATCCTTGCACCACAAGCCTTGCCTTATGGGCTATTGTCAAGCTGTCAAGCTTTGGTAATGCCAAAGATACAGATGGGTAACGGCCAAGTCCTGCAGGTCAGGAGTAGTGGCATGGTGTCACGATTCGGTGACGCCGAGATATCGGTTAAGTCCTGCAAACCATTACGGGGTGGCTAGGCTTCAACGTGCTCTTGCGTTGTGCCCCGCTCTTCCGTGTGTGC
>QLPG01010948.1:0-26925 GCA_003314385.1 Gomphus sp. MG54 | reverse complement strand
GCACAAGTACGTTGAAGCCAATGCCACTACTCTTGGCCTGCAGGACTTGGCCATAGTCCCCCCAACCTTTCGACAACACCCCTCGGCAGTACCGAAGTCCGTCAGTATCCGACTCCTGACAACCCAATATGGATCCTTCAAAAGCAACTCCCCGGTAGCATTCCAACACCTCATGAACAACATCTTCTCTGACCTACTCAATGTATCAGTGCTGGTCTACTTAGATGACATCTTAATATACTGTTAAATCCGCGTGTTGGCGCTTAGCTAGAGACTTCCAGAAGGGTTTTCGGAGGGTTTCGAAAGGGTTCCGAAGGGAGAGTTCGTATTCCAAGGGTGGGGATGAGGATCGGAATCGGGATCGGAATCAGAGCGGACGCAAGTCAGGAATGCCGGGGGTCTTGGGACTGTTCACGGTATAGGGTGGTACGAATGGTTCAAGGTCGCAGGGACTTGGCTTCAACTTATGTGTTGCGCCCTCCTCAATCATCTGTCCCTAATTTCGGAAAATCGGAAAGTTTACCGGAACTTAATCGGAAACTACGATGCAGTATTAAGTCGATATTCATACTGGCAAATGGTCCAGTCGACTGATGACTTATATACATGTATCTAGTCTTTGTACTATCTTTTGCCGAGTAAGGACAAGGGGGAGAGAGAGTACAAGGGGCAATATAAAATGAAGAACAAGGAGTGAGGTACGTGATGATCCTGCGTGTCATCTATCAAAGGAACGGAACTTGACTTTGGAGTCTTCGGAGGTTCGGAAGCGCGGAACCTCAGAATATGTATCGGACATCCAGAAATCGGTTATTCAGTCTTGAGCGATTGGAAAGGTCCCAGAAAAGGTGTGGGTGGTTGTGGGGGCTGGTATGGGTTTATTGAGAGTACGGGCCATAACACAGTCCATCTTCATCCCCACCCATGACACTAATTATATAAGCTAATAAGTGAGATGTGGAACAAAGTGGCACAAGGAATGGAGAATAATAAGGTATGAAGAATCATGTGGAGGTATTGTCCACAATGATCAAGAATAGAACAAGGAATGATAATAGAACAATAAAGTATGGCCGAGGACAAAAGAGTGAGTGAGAATAGAACAATGGGAGTGGCCGAAACATAAAACAATAGGGCCACTGCCGAGTGGCAACAAAGAGTGAATGTCCTGAAGGTAAACAGGCAAGGGGAAGGACAGGGAATGAATGAATGACAATGAATAGAGAGGGTGAGATGAGGAAAGTGAACCAAATGATGAACCAAATGTACCAAGCCGAGGCCACACACTGGTGAAGGATGATATGGGGAAGGGTCGGTTGGTCGGTACTGCCGAGTAAATCAGAGCATGGTATTGTGGGCTTTACAAGGAGGTCAGCAAGATTGTCTTTAGTTCCTATTTCGTTTACTGCAAGTGTGGTATGTAGATGGTTCTTCGTTCTGGAAATCAACTAGGTTTACGCCTTCTTGCCCTCCCCTCTCCTGTCCCAAGTCCTTTACCTGGGCCGACACTCTCAGCACTCTCCCGGGTATCCCTCTGTCCCAAATCGGTGGCATGCATGGGAAGTAGGGCGCAACACACGAGCACGTTGAAGCCATGCCACTATTCCCGTCCTGCAGGACTTGGCCACTCCTCGGCATTTCCGGAGCCTGACACTCCTCACCAAATCTCTCCCATCAGAACAGCATCATGCATTGGCATCTCGCCTTGGACTCTTAGGTGCTTTGAGTGCGGGGGAGTAATTTTTTGTTTTTCTTCTTTTTTTTTAAAAGGAAGGGTAAGGAAGGAAATAAGAAAAATGTGAGCAGAAGAAAACAAGTGAATGTGCGATGTTCGTTTTGGCAGATTCGGTCGGGTTGGACGGAGGAATTAATGTTATCGGGAATAGCATGTTGGGATGGGTAGGAATTAAGGTTGAGATAAAGAGTGAATGGAAAGGGGATTTTCTCAGGAGGAGAGGTTCGTAGCATTGTTTGGTTGCTACCCCCCCTGTTTAGATAGATGTCTCATCGTCTACAAGGAGTAAGCATGCAATTATGCAAATCGGATAAACAGGAACAGATGAGGACGGATGGAGAAGACCTTGGCCAAAATGTGCCGAATGGCGACGCTGACCGAGAGGCCTCAGCTAGGAACCCTTTGGTGGAGTTCCCGGTGACGGAGCAGGATCCTGGGTGAGGCTTTTGGAGCAGTGGCATGTGCCAACTGGACCGAGGCCATCGGACGCACCTAAAGGCGTTAGTGGCATGACGGAGCGTAGTACTGCCCAATACCCTGTTAATCAACGGATTATAGTGGGTGAGCGAGTTGTGACGGAATATTGCTGACCGACGGATCTAGTGACGTGATAACGGATGAGTGGACGGGTTGTCCTATCGGAGTATCTAGTGACATGTCTATGTATTCAGTAACGACCAAATTTAGCAGTACTGGATCAACGAATTCTAAGGTGAAATAACATAAGAGTCTAACTATGAACGGATAATGACTGAAAAATTTAAAGGAAAATTTGGGGGCATAGGAGCATTGATCTAAACCTCTAATACTGGCATCTACCGAGTCAACGCAACTCTCGGTGTGCTCAGAGGCTGGCGGGTGGCGGACTAGTCTTCAGTCGCTGTTGCTGAGTCCTCAGCACTGGCGTCCTCGGCATCAGATGCCTGTGAGACGGAGTTGGAAGTGGTGGTCGCGTGGGCTTTGGTTCCCTTTGGGCATTCGGCGACTTTGTGATCACTGGTGGCACAGAGGAGACATATGTTGTGGTCCATGCGTCTCTGGCATTCGGTCTGGAGAAGTTTGCCATCCTTTCCAAGGGTTTTGGTATACTCGGGTGGGTCAGGTGTTTTCCCGTCCTTTTTCTTGGACGCATCCTTGCTGCTGTTATCGTTGCTATTATGTTGCTGGCAGTTGTCCGAGGTGGATCTGTTGCCAGGCTTATCCGATCTGGTATCTTTCTTCGGCTCATTGCTGCCCTCCACAGACTGTTCAGCTTTTCGTTCCCAATACCTCATGTCGATTCGCTGAACGCGATTTCGAAGTTTGTCGAGTGTGCGGGGTTTGTCGAAATGGATGAGGCCATCTTTGATGTGCTTTCGCAGTGCCATATATGCCTTGCAGAGGAGGGCATTGTCGTTATAATTGACAAACGCCACGAGCCTGTAAAATTCCACAAAGAACCGAGTTGCTTTGTGGTTGTCTTGCATGGTTAGTTTCTCGAGGGCCGTCTCAGCATCGGCTCTCTCGTCCCAAGAGCCGAAGTTGATCTGTAGTTCGTCGATGAAGAGCTCCAGGTTGCTGGTCCAATGGGGTTCTATATTGGGATTACCCGTCAGGTATGGCTCGAAGCATTCTAGAGCTGTTCCTTTCAGGTAGGAGACCATGTAGTTGACTTTTTGCCTATCGTCGGGGAACGAGTTAGGCCGGGTGCGGAAATTCATTCTGCAGAGGAAGATGAAACCCTTGAATCTCTTTGGTTCGGTTCCATCGAAGGGTTCTGGTTCTCGTATTCTGGCGGCTTGACCGTCTTGTTGGTGGTTCCGAGCGGTCCTGCTGAGTTCGAGAATGGCGTTCAGCAGATCTTGATTGTTGGCCGGGTTCACGGGAACCCTGGCCCTAGGAAATGGCCTGGCTTGCGGAGCTTGCCTGGGTGGTGGGGCTGGCCAGGCTCGGGGAGCTTGCCTGGCCTGCGGCAGTATAACCGCAGACAGAGGGGGTGCGGCCGCAGGGTGCGGAGATGTGGCCACGGGCTGACGGGGTGCAACCACGGGCTGAGAGGGCATGGCTGTCGGGGTACGGGGAGGTTCAGGCATGTTTGCCTGTCGGGGGTGCTGAGGCTGTTCCTCGGTTTCAGCATCTGTGTCGTAGTGTACTGAACTGGGTTCATCCTCTGCCAGATGGGGTGCTTGATCGTCATTATCATAATCTTCGTATTCGATTTCGTCGTCGACCACCTCTTCGATGGGTGGTTCTTGCTTGAAGGGGGAGGCGAGATGCCGTAGTTCTATTGTCAGCAAGGCGTAAGCAATGAGAAGGGGCGGGGTACCAGAGGCTTCACGCTCCCTTCGTTGGGTTACCGTGGGGGTGAGCCGATTGTCATCCATACGGGCTGTGGATCTGGTTCGTGAGGGCATGATCGTAAGAACAGAGGTGACATGGAAAGCAGTTTGACTCAGAATATACTGTCAAGATTCGGTGACGCCGAGATATCAGTTAAGTCCTGCAAACTGTTACGGGGTGGCTAGGCTTCAACGTGCTCTTGCATTGCACTCTGCTGTTCCATGCGTGCCACTAATTTGGATAGCAAGAGGAGCCTTGAGAGGATGCTGAGGGCGTCGGCTCGAGCAAAGGACTTTAGAAATAGAGAGCGGACAAAGGGGTGCGAATCAATTGATATTCTGAGTGAAGAACTATCTACATACATCCCGCTACTTTTATAGTTAAGAAGCAAGATGTGGAACAGGGTGGCATAAGGAATGGAGACAATAAGGTATGAGGCAACCACATGGAGGCATTGTCCACAGTGATCAGAAATAGAATAAGGAATGTAAGCGGTATTAGAATAATAGAGTATGGCTGAAAATAAGATAATGAAATGGTGGGCGGGAATAGAACAATAGAGGGTGGCCTAAGATAAAACAATGGCAATGGCCAGGACAATGAGTGGCTGTCATGTTGTTTGGGGGAAACGGGTTAAGGAGTGGATAGGGGGTGAAGGAACAATGAAAAGGGGATGTACGAGAGGAGTGGTCCATACGATGTACCGGATGTACCGAGCTGAGGCCACGTGGTGGTGCGAGATAATGTGGGTGAGGGCCGGTTGGTCGGTATTCCTAAGTGAGTCGGTACTCGGTGTTGCGGGCTTGACAACTAGTCTCGCACTCAAAGAACACTGTTTATCATCATAATCGACGAAGTCTGGATTGCTCGTGTCATTATACTGGGCTATTACCTTCGTCATTGTCACTCACATCCCCAGACCCAATAGGAACATTATATTGAGTTTACTATGATTTAACTGCGATTTTACTTGCACTTTCCATAGAGACTATCATTGTCAGGCGGTCACTCGGCCCCCTGCATATTCATAGATACAGTCACGTGACCCCGAGCTATATGGGAATGAGGAATTCTCTAGTAGATATGAAGGGCCATCAGACCAGGATCAGTACAAAGGATTCCAAACCTCTCAAACCAGTCTTGAATTGACTACCAAAAAAATATAATAATTTTGGCTGGCCATTTAAGAGTGAATTACTCAAAGTAATTAACTCTTAAACTATCAAGCTCTTCAAAGCCCAAGGAAATACTTCAAAAACACTTATATTTTTCGCTTATTTCTATTTGGACCCACAAGGACCCACAGCCAGGTGCCAAACACTTATACACAGAAAATGGAACCAAACTGCTGGCTCAAGCTCTTAAGACTCAATTGTACAACAAATTCCTGGGCTTAGGTAATAGCTATTACACTTTAGGTCAGCCCAGAAGCTCAGCTTACTTACTATTAATATTTCATGACTTGACCAGTCACAAGACTACTAGCCATGGGAACATGACTCATTAATGACTACAGGGTGACTCATTTGTGACTACAGGGTGACTCATAACTGCCACAGGCTTCCAGGGCCTTCCATTCCTTTCCACACCCTTTTACTAATTTCAGGAAGGTCTTGCCTTATCAGGGAGTTATATAATCAGCTTAGAATTAGTATATATAGAGACTAGTTCTGTAGCATAAAAGTAACTTAACAATCTATCTTACTATCACCCATAGTCTATTGTATTATCTTGTGCATCAAGCACCCTTAGGTACGTTGATCCGAAGGTCAGTGCCACCCACTCCAGTATGTTGGTCTGAAGGCCAGTGCCACCTTCTCATAGGTACGTTGATCCAAAGGTCCGTGCCTCCCTCTCTTGAGCATGTTGATCCAAAGGTCAGTGCTTGATAAAGGGTTCTCGGTTAAAACATAAAAGGTACACAAAAACATAGTAAAAGAACTAAATCAGATTTATAGAACATCCATGGAAATAATCCTAGGCAAGGGTAGAATAATAGTTCACGTACATAAACTATTATTCCTACATGTAATTGAAAAGGCACCTGTCAAGGCCCCTTCTAAACAATTCTTTTTGGACATCAACCCAGACAGGCTTCCACTTGCTCATGTCTTGTTGAAGAACTTGATTAGGCTTTCTTGACACCAAAGTTTTGTCACAGTTCTCGGGTTACCTCATTTATGGTTCCAAAACATGAGCCATATCGGGCTAGATCCATCAGGGCAATACCATTGTTGTCTGGACACACTGGAAATCATTCTTGATACGTATCTTACTGCACTCACACTGGTACTATACACTGACAGTACTGGAATCATTCACAAATGACTGTCACCTAATCACACATCCCCTGTAGCCACCTCCCTGGGTCAGCGCTTAGCCAAACCCAAAACCTTCGCATCACACAGAGGGCTATCTACAGTGGAATACAATAAAACTGCAACACATCTATTAGATAGATATAGAACAATCATCTAACCTCCTTTCTATAGTCACCCAGGACATTCACCTAGATGATGTTGAGTGCCCTTATAAATTACCCGTTGCCGATGGAGCACATGGATGCAGAGGCGCAGACCAATGACACAATACAACATACAGGCACAGAAGATTTTCCTGTGGAGCCCGAGATGCCACCAACAGTGAGCAATATGACAGACAAACCGATACAGGAAGTACAACGTACCAGATTCGAAGACCCATCGAGGAAGCCAGACGAAGATCCCCGCTTACCCAGGACGAGGCAATGCAGACCTAGAGTCGGGCCCCATACACCGATACGGTAGATTTACCGTTACTGCCACCAGCAGATCCATCAATGCGAGTCACGGCCGCGCAGACGATGCGAGAAGAAAAGTCAGGAGCAAAGAGTATACCGGCAGAGAGAGAGGAGACGGCAGAGAGCAAGAGAACAGAGGAGTGGACAAGACACGAGACGCGGCATAGCGTAGAGGGAGAAACGTTGAGGAAGCCGCGCAATATGTCGCGCACAGCGGACGGCAATCTGTTGAGGCCGCCAGTCATACGTCCCATGCAAAAAGGGAGGCCGTTGTTCGCCGCACAGATACGAACGAGGGACGAGGGGCCATGTATCGTCGAGTCGACACAAACAGAGCATGGATCACCGCGTGCCACGAGCAATGATGCGATCGATGACACAATCAACAAAACGGTCGTGGATGTCACCACAATGCCAGCAACAATGTATGGATTAACGCAAAACAGACACGCAACACACGAGGGACCACCTATAGCAATGTCAGCGCAAACGAGGCACACCGAAGGGAATTTGATGAGAAGGATGAGGAGAACAGTCAGCGAGGAGTCGAGGAAAAATGGCGACATGACTTACCAGCCATTAAACGGACCCACCGTTGAGACAGGCCGTCGCAGGTCCAGCGCAGGCCACGAAAAATAGCGTAATGTCAAGGAAGTTGTTCGCAGACCCGGAGAACATCCATGTCAGGCTCAAACTCACCGAGAGCCCACTTTCTTCGCACGGCCAGAGAATCCCCAGCCATGGCTTCAGCAATTTGCTGTCACCGCCATCGAATGAGACGATGGTGGATGAGACGCAACATCCGGATATGCATCACGTGACGCAGTCACGCACACATAGGGACGCGACGCCAACATTGTTTCACACGTCACCCACATTAGCAGTCATGGCCGCCATCTCACATCCATTCTCTGCGAGCCACACTTACCATACCCCCCATTCAACTCGCGCACCTCAAAGGAAACTGTCGTCGCCCCACATCCCCGTGTCGAACACACATGCGTTCAAGGGGCGCACACTGCATTTAAAGGGGCATACATCACGCTTAAAGGGGTGCATACACACATGTTCAAGGGGCGTATGTACACTACATTTAAAAGGGCGTACATCACGTTCAAAAGGGAAGTACATCATGCTTAAAGGGGCACACGACATGCACACTCTTCATGTGCCAACCTCAGTGGCTCACACATCAGGCCTCCTCATCATACTGCCATGCATTCCCAGACCCCGTCAAATCCTCGTTGCTCGGAGTTGGCAGGGTCTGAAGGGGCATGTTGGAACCAAGGAGGCATCCCTCATATATTCTACTCCCTCTCACTCAATCACTATACCCACCGAGCAGAATACATGTCACACGTGTATCGAGTCACATGGGTACTACACTCGAGTCACATGCACGTTGTTATTGAGGCGTCAATGCTAACGCATCTCTGGGAAGGGACGTGCGTAGATAGATTTACTATATAATAAAACCATGTACTAGAATAATAATTACACAAAATTTCTATCCCATTTCCCCATTTTCTGTTTGACTCTCAGAATCAAGTAAATTATAATTCAACTGTTTCCAGATGGAGAGTTAGGATGCTCAGGTCCACAGGGTCCATGGGTCATCATATCACAGACCAGTTTGTACAGCCTTGGATGGGTCTGTTGATCTGGAAAGACTGCCCAGATCATGGAATCCATGTCTTCTGGAGTTCTAATTTTAGAGTCCTGGTTAAACCACATGAGAAGATGCATGTGTAGTAGCTCTCTCTTTTGGAATTCAATGGTATGGACCTGTGCTAAAGCTCCTCCTAGAATACCATCCTTTGTGATACACTTGATGAGGTATTCCTTTTTGAGCTGAAACACTCTGGTCACCAAGTCAGGCCTATCCTGAGGAGTCTGACTTGGACAGAGTGCATCTTTAAACTCTTTCCAATCGGGATTGGTGGTCATGGTAAGGAAAGCATCTGCAGGTCCATATTTTCTGGGAATAGCAAGAGAGTTCTGAAGATTCTCCATCATGTCTCTGGTACTTCCAGTAAATGAGGCAGGAAGGATGACCTTCTCCCCCAAAGCCTGAGGGTTGAGGTCATTGTCTAAGCCAGAGAATGCATTGACCACTTGGTCATACATATAGCTCTGCATGCAAGGTATTTTGGTTATAACAAAACCATTTAAGCCTAGACTGTTCTGTAGCAGCCCACATATCAACAACATATTGTTAAAAAAGCTTGCCGGCTTTGAAAAGAGTATCTGCTTCACCATCACAAACAAATCAATGATAGTGATGGTATTTGGCCATTGTGGTGTTCTTTCCCTGCCCAGTCTCTTGTTTAGGATCCATTCCAGATGCTTGACCTAAAAGTGGAATATCCTTATGCCAACCCATCTCACCCCTTGGAAAGAGGAGCACATAATGAAGGGGTGCATATACTGTGCTCTCCTCATAAACTTTCCTCAGGCCACCATTTTTCAGCTGTACGATGATATCCCTGCTATCTTTGGATTCACACTCTCCAGGTAAAACCACTGTGATTTCATTGCCAGTATGAATATTGTATTGCTGAATATCAGTATGAGGTCTGTATGTGAGCCTAGCTTGAATGTTATTGCCATTAGGATGGTCACAAAGTCATTCGAGGGCCTGGCAATAGAGGTTTATAAAAGGATTACAGGCATGCTTCATGTCTTGAAGGTCATGTAAAGTTTGAGAGTCTAGGACATTCCCATTGTTATACTGTCTGTATCCCAATGCCTTGCTGGGATCAGGAAAGTAGAGCTGTGCATAATGTGGTTCTTCTCCTGCTATGGGAAGAAGAGTACCATGTTGATGATAGACCTGTCCATCTATTTTGAATACATATGGCCCACGACTGGAGATGCTGTGATCCAATTTGACTCAGAGAGATATAAATGCCAGAGATGTATTATATTGACAGATGTGTTCTCTACACTTTCCCCCCCTATCATCCTAACCATTCAAAAGCACCTTTAATGCTTCAGGAGGCTGTGGCAACAGTGGCAAGGATATTCTGCCTGAGTGACAACAAACTCCAAATTTTGGAGAATTATTGGCAGAATTAGTTAATCTGCCAAAAATTTTCAATCTATCAAAAAAGGCATGTCAGCTGTGAATTATAATGGTAACATTGCCATTCACAGGACAATTTATCCTACCTATATCCTATAAATTGCATGTCAGCTGTGAGTTAGAATTGTAAACATGTATACAAACATACTCACAGGATCAATTGCAAGTTCAGCCAGACTATGTGTGTATGCCAAAAAAAATCAATTCTATCATAAAATGCATGTCAGCTGTGAATTAGAATTGTAACAGTGCTATTCACAGGACTATATCCTATATCCTATAAATTGCTTGTCAGCTGTGAGTTATAATTGTAAAAATTATTATACTCACAGGACAATTGCAATATGTGCCAAAAAAAAATTAATATGTGGGTGCAAAAAAATTGCCCCCTCCCAAGATAGGCTGGACACTGTGGTGGCACTTCTTTAGTATTTGTGTATGTGCATGCCAAAAGTGTATTGTGTTCTCCCCCCCCAAGGTAGGCAGGACCCTCTGGGAAGTGCCAGAGCATCCATTTGTGCATGAGCCACCATTGAGGGCATCTACAATTAGCATTTTTGGTGTTTTTTTATAGTAATTAGGTGTTTTTTGTGGTACTTTTGCATGGACTTTGGACTTAGCATTGCACACGTACCAAACCTAACCCTAACCCATCACATGACTGGTGGGAAAGTTGCTTACATACATGCATGACTGGGGGAGCAGCTTATATAAATGCTTATATAAATGCTGACAAAAAACGCCCACAAGCACCACAATTGAACTTTGATTATATAAGTGAGGTTGGCACTGAAATTTGCTTATATAAGTGTACCTGCAAAAACCACTTGCAGGTACAGGTTTGGGCCAGGTTGACAATCCTGACCCTGACTCATACCTGCGCTACCCCTACCCGCTATCTGTGCAGGTTTCCAATACCCATCCCAATCACTAGCTGAGACTGACATACTAAGTGACTTGTTTATGACTTGGTCACCTGCAGGTGGAATTAGATGTTTGACATTCAGTTGGTATGGCCAAGTGAACTGAGGCTTGGTATGTGTACTTAACAGACTACAAGGGTGATACTGTGGCTTTCAGAGAATTCCAGGACCTTCCATCCCCTTCCATAACTTTCCACTAATTTTTAGAAGGCCTTGCCTTATTAGGGAGTTGCATAATCCATTCAGAATTAGTATATATAGAGACTAGTTCTGTAGCAAAAAATTAACTTAACAATCAATCTTACTATCACCTACAATACACCAGATTATATAGTGAAGCCAGCAGTCTTACATAAGTTGGTCTAAAGATCAGTGGCCACCCTTACAATAACAGGTCTAAAGACTTGTTAACAGAGGTTTATTCCAAAGAGTAAATCTCAAACCTTCTGCTAAAGTGGAAGGTTTCTCAGCTAAAATATAAAAGGTCCACAAAACATAGTAAAAGAATTAAATCAGATTTTATAGAACATCCATGGAAATAATCCCAAGCAAGGGTAGAATAATAGTTCACACACATAAACTATTATTCCTACATGTAATTGACAAGGTACCTACCAAGGCCCCCTCTTGTCAAGCCCGCAACACCGAGTACCGACTTACTCGGGAATACCGACCGACCGGCCCTCACCCGTATTATCTCGCACCACCGCACGACCTCGACTCGGTACATCCGGTACATCGTATGGACCACTCCCCTCGTGCACCCCCTTCCATTGTTCCTTCGACCCCCTATCCACTCCTTTACACACTTCCTCCGAACAACATGACGGCCACTCATTGTCTTGGTCTTTGCCATTGTTTTATCTTAGGCCGCCCTCTATTGTTCTATTCCAGCCCGCCATTTCATTATCTTATTCTCAGCCATACTCTATTATTCTAATACCGCCTACATTCCTTATTCTATTTCTGATCACTGTGGACAATGCCTCCATGTGGTTGCCTCATACCTTATTGTTTCCATTCCTTACGCCACCCTGTTCCACATCTTGCTTCTTAACTATAAAAGTAGCGGGATGTATGTAGATAGTTCTTCACTCAGAATATCGATTGATTCGCACCCCTTTGTCCGCTCTCTATTTCTAAAGTCCTTCGCTCGAGCCGACGCCCTCGGCATCCCCTCAGGGTTCCTCTCGCCCTCCAAATTAGTGGCACACACGGAAGAGCGGGGCGCAACGCAAGAGCACGTTGAAGCCTAGCCACCCCGTAACGGTTTGCAGGACTTAACCGATATCTTGGCGTCACCGAATCGTGACACCTCTAAACAATTCTTTTTGGACATTAACCCAGACAGGAATTAACTTGCTGAAGTCTTGTTGGAGAACTTGATTAGGCTTTCTTCACACCAAAGTTTTGTCATGGTTCTTGGGGTACCTCTTTTACAGTTCCAAAACACATACTCTAGTACTGAGAACTATATTCTGAATAAATTCAAGTCCAGAAAGTCTACTAGCAGGAAAAAATTACCTCAAATCTCCCCTTGGAACTCTTATTTACACTGACTGTACTCTATGTCAGCGCCTGTAAATTCTCTGACTCAAGTTTTTGTTAAAAAAGTCAAGTACCCTATAAGATATTCTATCTTTCCAATAATAAACTAGGGTCTCTTGCGGTGAGGTATCTGTTTCATGACTGCTGATATCTGAAACAATCTGTAACCTTCAGTCATATCTGCACTTATAACAATATAAATTACATGATCCTAAGGCATCTTCATGGTGAGTAACGATCACTGGTGGGGATGCAACACTGCAGTACTTTCATCAAATCTCCTTCCATTATAGCACTGATAGTTTGTTAGATGCAGAAAGGGACAAGCTTCTATGTGCAGTTCCTGTAGATCTCAGATGGTTGTCAAATGGACATGTCTGAATAACTGCCATACACAGCAATTCTACTGATACTGAATGGACTGATTGTTATGTAACAATATGAAACTTGGAGAAATATGAGGGATGTGTCACTACCGTGGAGTATGCCTCAGCGTTTGGTTTGGGAATTACTGTTTCCGATACACTCAGTGACCACTCAAATGGCATAATATTTTCAACACTCCCCTGCGGTTGAGTTGTTGACTATAACACCATGTCAATTGCATGAAAATGACACATTGATGTGGAAGTGATGTTGGGTTTTGTGCCTACAGGTTAAACATTGAGGTGACAATCATGAGATGAAAGGTGTCTTCAGACGACCACCAAACTCCGGATGAGGAAATATATCCAGTCACTTGATTCTATGCATTTAAACTATTTGACTGTTAGGTCTGTTCCCGGTTCTGCGTAGTTCAATGGACGTCGGCTCTTCCATCCAGGTCTTTGGTCACTGCCAACAGACAGTATGATCATAACGGTTTGTGAATAAGGTTTTCATAATGGCCCACTGTTAAGGAAGTCAGTAGCTTAATTTGAACAAATTTCCGGGAAAAATCTCTACGATATCAGGTACTCGATTGTCCTTTCCTCAATCTTTCAAGTGTTTCACTAAATGCTAATTCACAATAGGGGCGATGCTTCTAGTGTCTTTAAGGCATGTTGTGACTATCAATTATGGAAAGTTTGAATATCTCAGAGTGCATAATTTAACGCATGTGGAGTACGAAAAGAAACCGTGCTAGAAACAGGAACAAAATTGACCTAGAAAACAAGGAGACAACAAGTTAGACTGAGGCACCCAGATTGAAACAATTTTACTCAACCTTGACAATATAGCTAGGGAAACAATGTTTTCCATGGAAGATCGAAAAACTATAAACCAGCGTCTCTCTCGACTATCTCTTCATCGAGTGCCATATCCAACACGCACTTAGACCTGTCGATGTTTTCGGCAAGTTTGGGATGAGGGCTAGTTCCTGTGTGAATTGCGGGAAGCGGCTTGCCCCGGAACATCAATGAATGAATAAATTCCTGTGAAAGGAGTTCTAGGGGAAATCAGCGGGGATAAAGATCTGGTGCCTACCTTGCTCGAAGCAAATATTATAAATGCAACGAGCGGGCCTGTCACAAATTGGCTCAATAAACAAACAAAGGCCCTGAATTTCAAAGATTTGAAGTGACATACTTGCAGCTTGCAGGAAGTCAACCCAGATGTGGGCACTGCACTTACCACTGGTCCAACAGGCGCCCATGCTCTCTATAGTTGTTGTATATGCTCTGTGGAAATGTGCATGCAAGGAGGCCCATGTTAGCATGCGAAAATTAGAATTCCAAAGAGCAGCAGTGACTCAAAGAAGTTTCAACACGCACACAGCGACGACAAGACGATATAAGCAAAATATTATGACCCGAAGGACGAGAGACAGTGAGATTCGTCGGGCCTTGTCTGTACAGTTGCGAAGAAGGACCCAGTGACGACACAGAACGTGGATGATGCACCCTTTCAATAAATTAACCAAAATATAAACAGATAACGGAGGAAAGCCACCATCAACAATAAGAGTAAGAATCAAGATGACAAGCATAATTCCGTAGGTAGAGAAATAGAAACTTCTAGAGCAACATATCTCAGTTTTAATGGTTTGGTTCGGAATTTATATATAGCTTACGGCGAATAGTTGGAAAATTTTCCCAGCACGCAGTAAAATGTGTCTGGATAACCAATGGTGTCTGGCTGTGGGGACAGTAACAGTTATTGTCCGATATAAGTATGGAAAATGGCATTCAAGCCACGATCACGGTACCTGTAGGGCTGGGAGAGAGAAAGCAAGTAGACCTATGTATGGAGACATTAAAAGCTATAATCGTCCACGGGACTACCATGAAGACCACGGCTGAGTAGAGCTTTTTGGTTCAACACACCGCAGCTCGGGTCCATTGGGCTTGTTTCTTTCCCCAAGGTCCGTAAATACGAGCCCTAAAATCGAGCCAAACCTACATATTGACAAATACCTGTGTTAATGATAGGTTTTGAGGGTGATGGTCCCATGATGCACAGTTACCTTGATGATCAATGCAAACATGGCCATGTCCGTCATCACCTGAGCCCCGGTGGTAAGTGCAGCTTGAATCAGGCACTTCTTTCCCCTCATTGATGGAAGGGAATTTTCAGATGTAGCCATATCGACGTTTGAGAGAGATGGACCCCTGCGATATAATCTGATATACTCTTGTAAGTAGCAAATTCTCGGGAATATAATAATATGTAGCCAACCCAATTGAGAAAACGATGGCAGAAAACACCCATGTAATGCAGAAATTGAGGAAAATCATATCTGGCCTGGGTTTTCGTAGGAATATAGAGACCATGAGGAGGATTGGGATTCCAATGTGTCCACCAACCATCTGCAATGTGAAGTATACGAATTGCTCTTGCCTGAGATCTGAGGATCTGAAATTTTAATAGAGGCATGGATTAATACTAGGTTCGCGTACAGTTATCGGCAGAATTTAAGGTATTCAAAGTAGCAGTGTCGTTCGGTGTAAGTTGGAGTTGCACATCCATCACTGGGGCTCCTTGGAATTGACATATGTCTCTGTAGGCTGTTTGGAGACTTGTCAGATATTTTTCATGAAGGCTTTATTATATGCACACAATTCCACACCATTAAATAAATGTTGTGTCTCTCCTAAATCTACAGGGAATGGCTCACAGAGGAGAGACGTGGCCATGCCCAGCATTTCAAGGTCAGTACATTGACATTGGAACCCCACAGGAATAAACGGGCAGGTAAAGGTGTCATTTGTGTAATTTAAATCCTTAGAAGAGCACTCCAGAATTTGTCAGTGGTAGGAGTAGGTCGATAGTGAGGACTGGTTACATTTATTGCCTTTGTGCCGTCGGGAAGAGGGATAGATAACTCAACTTAACATGGGAATTAGTATTCAGAAGATGATACGCACTTATGCACTTACAAACTTGACAGACCGCCGTAGAGACAAAGAGAAATAATGCGGCGATCCATATCATCGTACACAGCAGCTGAGAGACTAGCAGAGGTCTAATGACAACTTTTATTTATACATCATAATTATATGGATAGATCGCGAAAGTATCTCAGTCGCGGTGATTAGTGTACCTTATTTCCACGGTTGGACTCTATGCGATGATATCATCGAAGCTGTTACAACCCGAAAGAATCCTTTTTCCCAGGTCCTGACCACCATGATTCATAATTGCCTGAAGCGTTTATACTACTTCCATATGCATATTGTGGCAGATTAAACGATCATGATGGTGTATTATCTGTCAAAATAGACACTCTGCTTGGCTCGGCAGATACACGAAAGATTCGACTCAACTGAGACCCCACGTTAATTCGAGTCGCAGTCAGAAATCACACAGGAGAAACGGCACAACGTAAAATCAAGACTGTAGTGCACTACCTCAAACACTGCAAACGATTCACAGAGCAGCGCAACCAGCTCAGACACAAGGCAGGAAAGGCCAGCCACTCCATTCATCGGCTGTTGGGCGACCCCAAAATCATCCCCGCTACCTTATCATACATTCAGTCCACACGCCGCTTCGACAAATAAACCGACGTAGCACCCCCCAACCAATGACCAAACCACAAACACCCTTCACTCCAACCTGGATCGGCTCTCGTTTTCTGCTGGTCCCCCTACCTTTGAGGGATTGGCCCTCTTGTGCCTCCCCGGCCAATATTTTTACACCCCAGTCCTTCTGATATGCTTCCCCCCTTCTGATACTTAGACACTGCCATTACCATGTATCTCGTAGTAGTAGTGCACCATAAGCGTCTAGCGCTTGGAGCACTTCAATTGACATCTCTCTCTCTCTCTCTCTCGTCATGGGTTTGGCTGAAACCGACAGCTTGGCTGGAGAAGCTACTTATTCAAAGATAAATACCCCATCGATAGGGGTAACGCATGTCGCCTCAGTGACACATCCGTGTCGTGGATTGTGCCACATGCATGCAAGCTGATTTGCGCGTCGATTCAGAGACCACGGCGAAGAAATGGAAATCTTGAGGAATATGTGCCAAGACACTGAAAAAATCACTGTTATTCGTGCTTGATCATTACATTATGGCAGAATGTACAGGAACTGGGAGAAACTGTCCTTAATGCAGAATATCTAGGGTTCTGCATCAGCTATTGATCATTTGCTTACAGATAAATCCATGCCTACCCCCATCATTGTGCTGACACCAGTACCTGCAGTGGCAGACCATATATCGGAAAAATTATTCCAGCCCAACCCAATGTCAGGAACTGATGTCCCGAGATTTTCATTGCTACACTTACCATCACAATAATATTAAGCATGACACTGAGAATACAAACTGATCGATTGACAGACAACGATCATATTCCTTGATCAAGCCTGACATGGAAACAGACCACAGGTGGAAGGAGAGGAGGATGCTGATTATTGAAATGATGGAAGGAAAGGTTAGTTCAGAATACCTATGTAAATTCATCAATATTGAAACCTATTAGTACCACATGTTTTCTTTTACTATTTTTTGTCTTAAATCTTTTTCCTTTAAATCTCAAATCCTAGTTACATCCCAATACCAGATCAATAACAAATATCTCATTGAACTCAGTATTGGTGGTGAATGCTGAGACTTAGATTGCTGAAGAATGAGCAGAGTCACTTGACAACAGGTTTGACAGGATTCTCACACTATCCAGGGATTAAGGGCACATTTTCTCCTGTTATAAGTCCGCATATGATGAACGATATACAGAGAGAGAGGTTACTTGTAACACCCTGTAATTACAGAGTTGAAACAAATGTCAATTCACATACGGTGGTGGTCAATGTCCCAGAGAAGTATGGAGGGTGGTACACAAGCCACGATAGCGTTACCTGTAGGGAAGAGAGCGAGAAATCAGGCAAACAGATGCACGGATAAAATAAAAGCTATGATATCCACAAAATTATCATAAAGGGCAGTGCTGGCTAGAAGTTGTTTGTTGAACGCACCGCAGCTCGAGTCCATGTTTCTTTTCGCAAGGTCCACAAATATGAGCCCTAAAATCGAGCAAGACCTTCACAGTGAGAGAGATTTGGGTTAATGATAACATTGGAGGCTAATAGTGCAATGGTGCATAGTTACCTTGATGATCAATGCAAACATAGCGGCGTCCGTCATGACCTGAGAGCCGGTGGTAAGTGCAGCTTGAATTAGACATTCCTGTTCTGAGCGGATAAATGGAAGAAGTAATGATCCAACAGTCATAAAACCGTTGGAGGTGGTAGATGGACCCCTGGGATATACTCTGAGATACTCTTGTAAGTAACTAATTTTTGGGGATATGGTAGCATATATCTACCCCAATTCAGAAAACGATAGCGGAACCCACCCATGTAATGCAGAAATTGAGGAAAACTAAATGAGGGCTGGGTTTTCGTAGGAGTGTAGAGACCATGAGGAGAATCGGCAATCCAAGGTGACCACCTACTATCTGCAATGCAAAGTATACGGATTGTTCTTGCCTGAGCTCTGAATATGTGCACAATAAATAGATGAAGGTATTAATGCTATTTTCGCGTACGGTTATCGGCAGAATTCAAATTATTCAAAACACCCGTTTCGTCCAGTCTAAGTTGGAGGTGCAGATTTATCACTGGGGTTCCGTAATATTGACATATGTCCCTGTAGACTATGTAGCAAGGCTATTTGAGATCCAGGCAAGCTAACACCATTGAATGAATGCTGTGTGTATCCGAAATATGTTCTAGGGAAACCGTTTGCGAAAAGAGAAAAAAACTCAGCTATTCTCAGCATTTGACTGTTGGAACATTCTCATGGACTCAGAAAAGGGAAAATGCACATCTCGAATTCATATGCTTGATTCAGATGCGCACATGCAGACTACAGCATTTTTCAGTGATTGAAGTAAGTCGATAGTGAGGAATGGTTACATTGAATGCCTTTGTGCCCTCGGGAAAAGGGATTGACAACTGATCTTTACACGGGACTGATTGTTCCGAAGATGATGCTCACGTATGCACTTACAAATTTGACTGGCCGCTTTAGGGACAAAGAGCAATAATGCAGCGATCCAGATCATGCTACCCAGGGGCTGAGAGACGAGAAGAGTCCCCTGATGAACGACTATCTCTATACATCATAATGATATGGAGAGTATCTCAGTCGCGGTGAGGCCCCTGATGAACGACTATCTCTCTACATCATAATGATATGGAGATTATCTCAGTCGCGGTGAGAAGTGTACGTTATGTCCACGGTTGGAGTGTTGTGATGTTCGTGTGTGATATTTTCAATCACAGGTTGCCTCGTTATGTAACATCTTTGAATGACCGTCATGATGCATGATTGGCTTGAAAAATCTGGTGGATTGCGGTAACTCGGTTTCCATGTGCGGATGGCCGGGGTTCCTTTGTAGCAAAATGGCAAAATGAGGCTGCGTTTTTGGTGATTTACATTTTGGTATACATTCCAAAATATTCAATTGTACGAGTAGTACTTATAAAAAGAGCTCGAACGTGAGGCCCTAAATCAATTCAATTTGTTTTTCTACTTGCTCCGAAAACCACTCGTTTGCTATTCAATGAACCTTGCTCGAGCAAAAATTCAAAATCATCACCGTATGCTACTTCCATGTGCATATTGCTCCAGCTTAAATTATCTTCATCGTGTAATATCCGAAAGAAAAAATGAATAAGAAAATAAACACTGGTCCAGGCTCGGCAGAGTCGGCAGACATGAAAGACTTGACTCAACTGAGATCCGACGGTATCTCGGGTCGCCCTCGGAATAATTCACGAGGGAAAACAGCACGACATAAACTCGCGTACTGGGTCAGGCTGAAAATGAGCATTAACTTAACAATATAAACTACTTACTTAAAGATGAATTCCTAGGAGATCACTGACTATGACATTGTTAGGTCGATGGGGTATCATCTTTGTATAAGCAGCTTATCCACTCAGGTGTCGGTGTCAGCCAAACCCACGACTCGAGTTTATGTCGTCCCGTTTCTCCTATGTGATTTCTGAGTGCGACACGAATTAACGTCGGATCTCAGTTGAGTCGAATCTTTCGTGTCTGCCGGAACTGCCGAGTCAAACAGAGTGTCTATTTTCACAGATATTACACTATCACGATAATTTAAGCTGGAAAAATATGCACATGGAAGCAGTATAGACGATTCAGGCAATTATGCATCATGGTGGTCAGGACCGAGGAAAGGGGATTTTGTATCAGCTTCGATGATATCATCACATAGGAATCTCACAACACAACACGAAGTCCAACCGTGGACATAGTCTATGTACACTTCTCACCGTGATTGAGATACTTTCGAGATCTACCCATATAATTATGATGTATAAAGCAAATCGGTCATTAAGCCTCTGCTCGTCTCTCAGCCGCTGGCTACCATGATATGGATGGCTGCATTATTTCTCTTTGTCTCTATAGCGGTCTGTCAAGTTTGTAAGTGGATACGCGAACACTCTCTTCGGAATACTCATTCCCATGTTAAGTTGATCTTCGGAATACTCATTCCCATGTTAAGTTGAGCTGTCTATCCCTCTTCCCGACGGCACAAAGGCACTAAATGTAACCAGTCCTCAGTATCGACCTAGTTCTACCACTGAAAAATTATGGAGTGCTCTTCTATGCATTTCAATCCCCCAATTCAGGCCTGGAATTGCTTTTTTTTTTTTTTTTGATCATACATGTCAATGTTCCGACCTTCAAATGCTGAGCTTGGCCGAGTTTGTCCTCTGCCACAGAAAATACCCGCAAAATTTGGGAGTGGCGCAACATGAATTTAATGGCATGGAACTACGTGTATCTAATAAATCATTGATGAAAAATATCTTGTAGATGGGTCTGGCAGATAGGGTTTCCTGGGGTTTTCCCGCGCTATTATATCGGAGAGTCGGTGGGACAAATAGGGGAATGATTCCCTGGAACTTCCTGTGATTTCTATAGTATTTATCACTAGGAAATATATTGCTCTACAGTAAATCTACTGGAGCTGAGTCCCGGGTTTACTCTGCGCTTAGGCGCCGTACCAGAAATCCGGCCTGGGCGCCAAAGCGTTGGTTTATATGGTTGTGGTCCTCCCACAAGTTAGATATATTATCTAGTAGTTTAATATAATGTATTTGTGTTGGAAACCCAACTGTGACCCAGCCTTGCTGTACGCGTTGGGAAGGGGATACACTGGCATGTGGATTTCCATTCAGTTTATTGTTTATTCTATTCTATTTCCATATTCCCCCTGTGAAGTTTTCGTCTGTATCATCCCCACCGCATATATGCGGGTGTACCACGCGCACTGCCGCATTAGGCCGGCTTCTAAACTTCACTCCGTGAAGTTTTCGTCTTACCAATCACCTTTCTATTTCATATAAATACAAGAGATATCTAGTGTAGAACAGTAACCAAAACAAAGCAATTATACCTATATTGTTGCCCCCCATCACACTAGCCCTTAGGCTATACTTAAAACATCTTTGCCTCGCGCTGAACCGGAAGGTTAAGCGCCGAGCGTACTTTCCTATTCAGGACTAAGACACCAGCTACTCTTTCCAGATGAGGTGAGCCGGCCCTTGGGGTAGGTATGGGGCCGGGTAGACAGTGTGGGGTAAAACCCGTGCCTAAAATCATGGGAATATTATCGTAGGTTCCTCATGATGAATATAACTTCAGTATGAAGTTGCGTCCTGATCTGGGAATAGCTGGGGGAGATATTGCAGTGTGAATGTTGAATATATATATAAAATGACTCATTAGTCCCTGGTTCTAACATATCTGACACCTCGCCAAACAGCCTACAGAGACCTATGTGAATTCAAGGGAGCCCCAGTGACAACTGTGCAATTCCAACTTACACCGAACGACACTGCTACTTTGAATACCTTAAATTCTGCTGATCACGGTACGCGACCATAGTATTAATCCATGCATATATTAATTTTTCAGATCCTCAGGTCTCAGGCAAGACCAATTCGTATACTTCACGTTACAGATAATTGGTGGTCACATTGGAATCCCGATCCTCCTCCTGGTCTCTATACTCCTACGAAAACCGAGGCCTGATCTAATTTTCATCAATTTCTGCATTACATGGGTGTTTTCTGCTATCGTTTTCTCAATTGGGTTGGCTACATATTATTATATTCCCGAGGATTCGCTAGTTACAAGAGTATGTCAGATTATATCGCAGGGGTCCATCTTACGCATCAACTTCAGTTACAATGGGAGCTATCCTTCCAACCATGAGCCAAAAGGATTGCACGATTCAAGCTGCGCTTATCACCGGGGCTCAGGTCATGACGGACACAGCCATGTTTGCATTGATCATCAAGGTCACTGTGCACCATAATACTATTACCTTTTAAATTTACCATTAACACAAGTATTTCTCATTATATAGGTTTGGCTCGATTTTAGGGCTCGTATTTACGGACCTTGGGGAAAGAAACAAGCCCAATGGAGCCGAGCTGCGGTGTGTTCAACCATCAAGTTCTACTCAGCAGTGGTCTTCATGGTAGTCGTGTGGACGATCATAGCTTTTATTCTCTCAATATACAGGTCTACTTTCTTCCTCGCTCCCTGGATTACAGGTAACGTTATCGTGGCCTGTACTCAATCGTCATACTTATATCGGACAATGACTGTTACCGTCCCCACAGCCTAACGCCTTTGGTCAACCACACACATTTTACTGCGAGCTGTTCACATTTCCCAGAACTTCACCGTAAGTCATATCTACATGCCCAAGTAAACCATCAAAACTGAGATATGCTGCTCTAGGATGCGCGGTTTCTTTGCCTACGGAATTATGCTTGTCATCTTGATTCTTACTCTGATCCTTGATCGTGGCTTTCCTCAGTTATTTGTTTATATTTTGGTTAATTGATTGAAAAGCATGCATTATCCGCATTCTGTGTCGTCACTGGGTCCTTCTTCGCAACTGTACAGACAAGGCCTGACGAATCTCACTGTCTCTCGTCCTTCGGGTCATCATATTTAGCTTATATCGCCTTGTCGTCGCTATGTGAGTGTTTAAACTTCTTTGAGTGACTGTTGCGCTTTGGAATTCTAATTTGCTCATGCTAACATGCGCTGGTTTACATGCACATTTTCCACAGAGCATATACAACAACTATAAGAAAATGGGCGCCTGTTTAAATAATGCTTATTGCAGGACCCTTCTGTCAGCGTGGGTCGACTTCCTGCAAGCTGCAAGTGCGTGAATTTGTGACCTTTTCCAATTGACTGTCTTTTTTTTTCTTTCTCTCTGATCCACTCTGTCACAGGCCCGCTCGTCGCATTTATCATATTTGCTGCTAGCAAGGTAGGCACCAGATCTTTATCCCCGTTGACTGCCCCTAGAACTCCTTTCACAGGAATTTATTGATGCTTTAATGTTCTGGCGCAAGCCTGTTCCGCGAATTCAGATAATATCTAGTCCCGATCTCACGCTTCTTGAAAATATCGACAAGTCTAATTCCGTGTTGGATATCACACTAGAGGAAGAGATAGTCGAGAGGGAGGCTGGTTTCTAGTTTTTCGATGTTCCGTGGAAAACATTGTTTCGCTATCTATGTTGTCAAGGTTGATTAAAATTGTTTCTATCGGGTGCCTCAGTCTAACCTGTTGTCTGCTTGTTTTCTAGGTCAACCCTGTTCCTGTCTCTAGCACGGTTCTTGTTGGTACTCCACATGCGTTAAATTATGCACTCTGAGATATTTAAACATTGCCTACTTGATACTCGTGACTTGCCTTACAGACACTACAACAAGTGCCGCTATTGTGAATTAACATTAGTGAAACGCTCGAAAGATTGAGGAAGAAAGAATTGAGTACCTCATATCATAGAGTTTAATAATTAAAAGCCGGGGGTAATGATAGCGTGGTTGTCTGTGTTTTTTTAGTGTATTTCTGGTATTTTTTATTGTATTTTTGTGGTTTATTGAGCCTATATATGCGGTAGTATGCCCGGTGTATATTGATGTCTTTAGGCGCCGGTCCGGGAAGGTGGCGCACAGTTGACCGGGTAAAAGTAAACACTGCGGGATGCTCGAAATGCAAAGGCGTGTGAGAGAAATTTTGTAGACGCGGTGTACTACACCTATGGAGATTATCCCTGTGTGTCCGGACGTTCGACAAGACGGTTGAAATATATGAGAACTCGAAGCTTCGATGCGCACACAGGCGTCGAGCTTTTCGATCGGTCAAGAGACAAGTGAGGCTAGAACTAATTATATAACGTTCTATCTAGCTACTTTTTATATGTGAGTAAACCGTATTATTATAAAACAATTCCTTCCTAACGCAGCGGCGGCGTTCTAGTTCCGGATGCAGGGTCGCCGCCCTGCTTTGTGATCTCCCTTCCACGTCATCGACTGCGCTCTCGTACTGAATTGTCCTGTGTCATGAAATCTTAAACGTCGACGTGAGTCCTCTCCCTAGATCCTGCTTCAGTCTGAATTTCCTCTAACCCCTTGTCATGCCTTTCTCGATGATATCGTGTATGCATCTTGTCGCGGTCGTATGTCGGTCCTCATCGCGTAAGTCCTTTCCTATCTCTGCTGTCAACTTCCCTTCCACTAATCCTGCTTTACCCCTTCACCTCTCGCCTTCTAATCCCGTCCCTGTACCTCTTTCGCTCCTCCGGTTGCGTACGTGTTTGTCGTGTCGTTCCTCTGTTTCGAGTCGTGTTATTTCGTAAGTCATGTCATTGATATGTTAATTGATTTTACTGTCTGTGTGCCCTGGAATTGTCCCCTCTTCGTTCCTTGGCCATTCCATCTGTCTGTTCCTGCTACTGGCCTCTCTCTGTCCCGCTCTATCGCTATCCTCCTCTCCCCTTTCCCGCTCCTTCCGCCCCTCGTTTCAACAGAGTTCGGGGACGGAAATTTGTTTAAATTAAGCTACTTACTTCCTTAATAGTGGAGCATTATGAAAACATTATTTACCCACCGTCATGATCATACTGTCTGTTGGCAGTGACAAAATACCTGGATGGAAGAGACGACGTCCATTGAACTACGCAGAACCGGGAACAGGGCTAAGTCAAATAATTGAAATGCATAGAATCAAGTGACTGGATATATTTCCTCATCCGGAGTTTCGTGGTCATCTGAATACACCTTTCATCTCGGGAATGTCACCTCAATGTTTAACCTGGAGGCACAAAACTCAATATCACTGCCACATTGATGTGTCATTTTCATGCAATTGACATGGTGTAACAGTCAGCAGCTCAACCGCAGGGGAGTGTTGAAAAGATTATGCCATTTGAGTGGTCGCTGAATGTATTGGAGACAGTAATTCCCAAACCAAACATTTAGGGACACTCGATTGTAGTGAGACATCCCTCATATTTCTATAAGTTTCATATTGTGTTAGAAAGTGAAAAAGTTGGTTAATTATTATTTTTGTTTTCCTTGTGATTATTTCTATTTTTATTTTATTTATTTTTGTTAGAACCAATGCAATTTTTGAGTGGATATATATATATTTCTGTTCATTTCAACACTAAAACCCGAATATTTCCCCCAATTCTATTCCCCTCAAGGGGAAACTTCTCACAGGGCTCAAAGACAATACAAAGGACCTACAGGAATATTTTCGCGATTTTAGGAGCATTTTTGGAGGAATACCATCTACTTGGCCTGGTACCTGACCCAAGAACCCAAATAGTCCCTCAGGGTTGATGGATGGAAGATTATTGATGGGCACAGTATTTTAATATGTTAGTTTTCTCAGTTCTTCTATCTTTTTCCAGGGCATGGCCCAAATCTTTTCCTTGCCCACATACCCATGTTCCATCACGCACCCGGCCGTATCAGAACGGCCTCCGATTACATTCCGATAATTTTTTGCTGTTACACAGCCTTTTATTTCTTATAAATACCTAGCTGTATCTAGCTAAACCATAGACAAGTAGAGATTATGTTTCTACATCCCCACTCTCACTAAATCTCAAGATAACATTAAAACTCCCTTCCGTGCTGAACCGAAGGTTAAGCGCCGGGCATCGTGATTTCCTATTTCGGACAAAAACCCCAGAAACTTGTCGTACCGATACCGGGATCGAGAGTTAAGTTCTCAGTACTAAATAACATTTTTACATTTCACCATCTATTATTTTTACCTTGTGGGAGGACCACAATTCCATAAACTGGCGCTTTGGTGCCCAGGCCGGTTTCCCGGAACAGCACCTAAGCGGAGGCTAAACCTGGGACTCAGCTCCCAGTAGATCATCAATAGAGCAATGTTTTACCTAGCGACAAATACGATAAAAATCACGATAAAATCAAGGGAATTATTCTTCTATTTATAGAGCCGATATTTTAATATCGTACCCCAGGAAAACCCCACAGAAATCTAATCTGCCACACCAAACTACACTTTTCTTACTATTATTCTCATTGCCACAATTTGCATTACTGATTTTACCGTTCTCCTTTCTGTCACATGCAGGTGACTCGCGTGTGACATCCACTCACATCAATCACACACGTCATGTATGACGCTCACGTGCATAAAAGCTTTTTCCCTGTATTTGCGTTTTCTCATGTATAATAGCGTAGTCAATAACTGTAAGAATAAGAATCATTTTCTATCCTCTTCACTCATGTGCTCAATTTTCCCCACATTCCTTTAACAGTTATGGCTCAGTGAAGAAAGTAAGTCTGTGTCAAGGTGTACCTAAAACTGAACATACTCACTTCAGTCCTTTGTCATAAAGGCTGAAGTGTCGGAAAGTGAAATATAAACTATGTATGTCCTGACCATGTGTCAAGTACACATACCGAGTATCAGGTAACTTGGCAGTGCTGACCAAATGATTAGTCCAATTCCACATGCAAGTGACCAAACTGCATACAAGTCACTTGCTATATCGGTCTCAGCTTGGCACATTCATCATCTATATTCCCCATTCCTATCCCTTATCCACTCTTTCCCCTTGTCAAGTACACGTACCGAGGTCCCATTATTCGCCAGTGCCGACCAAACAACCATCCTACGTCCATGTACAAGCATCCACGCAGCATGCATAACACGCGATACACCGGTCTCGGTTCCGTACATCCGTCATCCACGAACAAATGTCCACGCCGC
>QLPG01010947.1:0-16086 GCA_003314385.1 Gomphus sp. MG54 | reverse complement strand
GGATGGTTGTTCGGTCGGCACTGGCGAATAATGGACCTCGGTACGTGTACTTGACAAAACCCCATAACCACCCACACCGTTTCTGGGACCTTTCCGATCACCCAAAGCCTGAATAACCTATTTCCAGATGTCCGACATACATTCCGAGGTTCCGCGATTCCAAACCTCTGAAGACTTCGAAGTCAAGGTTCTGTTCCTTTGATAGACAACACACAGGAACATGACGTACCTCACTCCCTTGTTTTCTCCTTTATATTGACCCCTTGTACTCCCTTCCTCCTTGTTTTATGACCGGCAAAGATAGTACAAGGACAGTCGCATGTATATAGTCTCCCAGTCAACTGGACCACTCGCCAGTATGAATATCAACTTAATTTGCATTGTAGTTTCTGATTAGTTTCCGGTAAACTTTCCGACTCCCCAAAATTAGGGACAGACGATCGAGGAGGGCACAACACATAAGTTGAAGCCAAGTCCCTGCGACCTCGAACCACTCGTACTATCCCTTACCGTGAACAGTCCCAAGACCCCCAGCGTTCCCAAGTTCCATCCGCTCCAATTCCAATCCCAATTCCGGTCCTCACCCCCACCCTCAGAATATGAACCCCCCCTTCGGAACCCTTTCGGAACCCCCCGAAACCCTTCCGGAAGTCTCTAGCTAAGCGCCAAAACGTGAATTTAACAGGTGGTCATGTTTGTTCTGTAGGACTTGTAGGTGAAGGTTCTCACTGTCAGGGATATAGATGTGTTAGTTAAGAGGAGGAGGCTGTCAGGGGAACCCCCGTGTTCTTACCCCGACCGACGGCAGTTCGCCCGTATACCGCGCCCGCCAGCCGAAAACCGTTCGACCTACTCACGGCAGTACCGAACATACCGCACGCCGAACCATCAGTCCTGTTGGCGAGTACCCCCCAGAAGAGCCAGCTGCACCCCTTGGCCCCCTTTTCGTCATCCGCCCCCAGGGTCGAGACCCTGGCGGAACTTCCCGGTTGGCAAGGAGAGTGATGCCCGATAGAGCGTGGAGCGCCATAGAGACGATGCTTATATACAGTAGTCAGTGGGCGAAGGGTTCCCTAGAGTTTTCTCTTTGGATCCCCCTTCGCCAGGTAGGCTAGCCCCCATGTATTAGGTACTATACTAAATCTTTGAATCCCCCTTCGCCAGTGCGCCGCCTTAGGGTAGAACGCCTGCTTAGGTTGCCCTTACAGAGGCCATCTGGTGTGGTTGACCATATTCCATCAAGGTTGTCAAACTTCTCCAAAGTTTCCATGTTGCTTCGGGTTGCTATGTAGATATTGTTATGAAGTAGTTCTGTGTCCATTGTTGTGGCTGCCTGGAGTGCAGGGAAGTACAGTGATGTGGCCTGCAGGGATGAGACTAGTTACTCCATGGTAAATATAGGTCAGAGATTGTGGGGGTTGATTGTGGCATAGTTGCTTCCCCCTTTTTTTGGATAGACATCCCATTGTCTAGTCAGTGCATCTGGTTTGGCCCTGAGGTATCTGGGGTGGAAGCGGATGGTTATGTTGAACTGCGAGAGGTATTCCAACCATCAGACCTGCTGGTGGGTGAGGAGCTTGGTTGTTGAGAAGTATTCCAGGTGTCAAGTACACATACCAAGGATCCGGTAACTTGGCAGTGCCAACCAGACACCTTGTTAGTAGCTGTATACAAGTCACTCGATGTGTTGGTTTTGGCTCAGCACATATACCATTTGCATTCATCACTCCCATCCTACGTCTACTCTTGGCCCCTCAATACCTATTAACCCTATCATGACCACCCATTAATCCTCGATCTACCTTATCTCAGGACTTCCTGTCCTTGTATTATCCTTGGCTATGGCTACATTGTTTTATAGTTGGTCGCTTCCTATTGTCCTATCCTTGGCCACATTTCTATTATTCTATCCTTTATTGTTCTATCCCCGTTTTACATTCCTTCATTCTAATTTTACTCATTGTAGACAATAACCACATGCTCTGCATACCTTGTTGTCTCACATTCCATATTCCACATGTCGCTTCTTAAACCTATATATGTAGGACATGCATGTAAATATTTCCTCATTCTGGGTATCGACTAGGCTTAGGCCCTTCTACCTTCTTCCCTCTATTAAGTCCTCGACTTAGGTCAGCATCATCGGCATCCTCCCAAGTATCCTGTCTGTTGTAAATTGGTGGCATGCACGGCAAGTAGGGCACAACGCATGAGTACATTGAAGCCAACGCCACTACTCTTGGCCTGTAGGACTTGGCCATTGTCTGCCCGACCTTTTGGCAGTCCCAAAGCTTGTCAGTACCCAAAGCCTGACACCAGGTTTTTATCATCTGTAACTACATCTATGGGGTCAGGGGAGCCTTCTAGGTAGTGCTGCCAGGTTTTAAACGCTTTGAAGATTGTGAGCAGTTCCTTGTTGTACACGTCATAGTTTAGTTCTAGGGGTGTAAATGTTCAGGAGTGGAAGGTGATTGGATGTATGTCTTTGTCTGTGGGGGAAATTGTGGACAAGATGGCTGTGAGGGCATAGTCGGAGGTGTCTGTCTCAATGATGAGTTGAGAACTGGGAATCCATTGGCTCAGCACCACAGCCATTGTAAAGGCCTTTTTGAGGGTTTCTAAGGATGTCCTGCAGTTTTTGGTAAAGTTCCATGATGTGTCTTTCCATGTCAAACAGGTTAGCAGGACCATGATATCAGAGTTGTTGAAGATGAAGCATCTGTAGAAGTTTGCAAAACTGAGGAAGGACTGGACATCCTTAACCTTGCACAGTTCAGGCCAGTCTTGGATCACTTTAATCTTGTCACCGGCCATAGTGAGGCCATCCAGAGACAAGATGTACCCTAAGTACTGTTAAAATAGATAGACTGAAATACTATCTCAGTCTCTTAGAAAAGAGCTCATATTAGAAGTATTTAACTACCTGAAATACTATCTAAAAGAATGGTCAACAATTGTATGAAATATGAGAATAAACTTGAACTCATACCTCAGTCTCTTGGAAAAGAGCTAAGGTCACAGAGTCACACAACTGCAAAATACAATGGAAAATTCAAACTCCTATCAAAGGCAGATATCAGAGATAATAATGAATAGAACCCATACCCTCTTTTCAATACCATCAGGTCCTGCTATGAATAAGGAGAAGAGATGTTTGGGCTGAATATCAAATCCTTAACAAGTACTCCATGGTATTAGCATGAAATTGGCACTTGTCTGCATGGGCATAGAGGTGAATCTTTTGGAGTCATTTCAGGACTTTGCCCACATGTTTCCTGTGTTCTTTAAGGTTGTCAAAGTATATCAGGATGTCATCTAGGTAAACCAGTACCAATATGTCAAGGAGGTTGGAGAAGATGTCATTCATGAGGCGCTAGAAGGCAGCCAGGGAGTTACTTAGTCCAAAGGGCATAACACACCATTTGAAGGATCCATATCAGGTGCAGAAGGTGGTTTTCCATTTGTCGCCTTCTTGGATGTGGATGAGGTGATAGAAATGTTGTAGATCTATTTTTGTGAAGATCTTGGCCTTGCGGGGACTGTTGAGTAGGTCAGAAATATGGGGCAGTGGGTATTGGTCCTTCTTTGTAATTTTGTTGAGTCCTCTGAAATTGACACATAGTTGGGGGGAACCATTCTTTTTTTGGGCAAACAGGATGGGTACTCTGCCTGGCAACTAGGATAGGCAAATGAAGCCCATGGATATGTGCTTGTCTATAAATTCTCGCAGTGATTTTAGTTCACTTTTGGATAGGGAGTAGATCGGGCTGAAAGGAGGTGAGGTTCCTTCGTTGAGTTCTATTCTCAGCCTTTCCAAAATTAGGGCCAGTGTGATCCGGTGGATGCAACACATAAGTTGAAGCCATACCCTGCCTCGAACCTCGCCATTGAATATCTTTGGGAGATTTTACATTTAATTATGATTATGTCATTCCTTCACATTGTAACATATGCACTGGATGGAAAGATGCCATATGAGATTATGTATCGCATCAAGCCAGACCTTATGGACTTACCTGAGTGGGGCACAAGGGTGTTTGTACTAAAAGAACACACTGGCAAGTTGGATTCTAAGGCAGATGAGGGGAGGTAGATGGGGTACAGCAATGAAAGTAAGGGCCATAGGGTTTACTGGCCCAGAAAATGTTGCATCACTGTCGAATGCAATGTGATGTTCGATGCTCCCATCCTTGTCACCCCTACCAATACACTAACTGAAGGGGGATCTATCACCCATGGCAGTAAGGGCATTGGTGGTACTCCTCATGGCCAAGGACCACTACCACTACCACCAGACCCACCTACAGGTTCTGTGTGGATTGACCCACTTGAAGGGTTTGAGGACACAGATGCTGACCCACTAGGCAGGAATCACCGCATGGGGAAGCCATCCACATACATATGCAGGATTGCCTATAGCACAGGCAGTAGCACTGGTTGTGCAAATGCTCCATATACCCTAAGAGGCTGCCCATCCCCACTGGGAACATGGCCTTAGTGGTCCTGGAGGAGGTAGAGAGGTTAGCATGGAGGATGAATGAATGATGCACTGCTCTCTAGAACATGCAATGGCAGCAGCTACCCAGAGCATGGGAGTCAACCTGGTTAGCCTGGATGACGCACATTCATACGAGGACTGGCCAGTGTGGGATGCATCCATCAAGCAGGAGCTGGACCTGCATGCAACCCTGCATACATGGGACCTTGTAGAACCCCCTGACAGTGCCAACATTGTTGGCAGCAGGCTCATCTTTTGCTACAAGTATGATGCAAATGGTAACATTATAGCCTATAAGACAAGGCTTGTTGTGCAAGGTTTTTCCCAAACGGAAAGAATAGACTACAATGAAACCTTCTCTCTCACTGCCAAACTTTCTGCCATCTGCATCATTGCCACCAAGCAGTCAGAAATGACTGGGAGCTTGAGCAGACCAATATCGACAGTGCATACCTCAACACTCCAATTACAAAAACAGTTTACATGTACCAGGCCAAAGGCTATGAAGTCCCTGGACAGGAGCATCATATTTGCCACCTCAACCATGCGATCTACAGCCTTAAACAGTCAGGAAGGGAGTGGTATAATATACTGGGTGGCATTATGTACAGGTTTAGGTTTACGTGTTGCAAAGTTGAGCATGCTATATTCTACAGGTATGCTGGCCAGGCACACTCTCATCATTGCTTTAGATGTCGATGATCTCACCATGGCTGGCAACTCAAAAGTTATGATTCAAGGATAAACTGCACACTGTCCTCAAAATCAAGGATCTTTGTTGGGAATAGAGGTGAAGCAGGACCATGAGATGCATACAATCTCATTCTCACAATGCGCGTATATTGAGAAAATACTTGAGAGGTTTAACCTACAGGATGCTAACCCACTTGGCACACCACTTGACCCCCACCACAAACTGTCACTGTCCCAATCCCCTTACACCCCTTGTCAGTTTGACAAAATGCAAACCGTGCCCTACAGGGAGGCCATTGGATCCCTTATGTATGCAGCACTGGGCACATGCCTGGACATCTCATTTGCCATATCTTTCCTGGTGCAGTTTATGCAGAACCTGGGGAGAGTGCACTGAGAAGCAGTCAAAAGGGTTTTTCGCTACCTTAAGGGAACAAAGGATACTTGCCTCATCATTGGAGGAGTGTGGAAGGGCCTAGAAGCATTCTCAGATGCAGACTGGGCCTCACAAGAGCATAGGCACTCCGTGTCTGGGTTCATGTTCACAATTGACGGAGGAGCTGTCTTCTAGAGTTTGAAGAAACAACCCATTGTTATACTATCAATAACAGAGGCTGAATACATTGCAGCCACTCATGCTGCAAAAGAAGCCCTGTGGATCTAGGGAATGGCATGGGTCACCCACGGGTCAAATGTGGGTGACCTGCACCTGACCCATGGGAAACCCAAACCTATCAACCCATGGGTTTTTTCCCATGGGTGGACAGGTGTTGGGTGCACACTGCACCCACACGCACCATACATGCATGCGACATACGACATGAATGCACCACATACGTGCCTGTCATACACATGAGTGTAAGGTGCATTGGTGTTAGTGCATGCACATATGGCACATTGGTGTCGACGCATGTGGGTTACCCTAACCTGTGCTATTCCCTATGTGGATCCAAATGTTCATCACAGAGATAGCTCGACCACTCAGAAAACCCATCACCATCTACCTTGATAATGTCTTGGCCATTTCTATCACAAAGAACAATGAATATCACCTGAGGACCAAGCATATAGACATATGCTACCACTTCATATGCCAAGCTGTGTACGAGAGACTCATTCATGTCGACTACATGCCAACAGACAAAATGGCAGCAGACATGTTTACAAAGGCCCTCCCTCGACACAAGGTATTATACCTAAACACGATGGTTAGGATGTGTTCTGCTTAAGGGGGGGTATTGGAACTAGCATGTATAAGCACGGAATGCAGTAAGGTATGGAGGTCCCGGCCATGTTTGACCAGGACCATATATATGTCAAATGAGTAGATAGCAGCCCCTCAGTGAACTGCCTGTTCACTGAGGTGCCTATTCCCTTTTGTATGCCTAGATACACAGGCACTCATTACATTGCAGCCTTCCTGTATCTAGGTATAATAACAATATATATAGTGAACTGCCCATTCACTGAGCCTTCCTGTATCTAGCTACTACTCATAACTGCTACAAGATTGGCAGTCATTTTCATGTGACAGTACAAGGGTATTTGTTTGCATGCAAAGATAGCCCATATCTGGAAGGCAAGCAGGGGAAAGAGAGACCAGCCACTTCAGACACATTCAAAATTGGTGACTTCAATTTTATTCTTCCCTGATGGCACATGAGTCATGTCTGGGTCAGTTGATCATACCATATGAGTGTAGAATGCCACCACTGGAGAGATAGAGCATGTACTTGAGGGTCATTCGGGCTATCACCATAGCACTCTGTGTATATCAGGCATCGCTTCCTGTGCCAGTTGTATATGGAACTGGAGAGCCAGGATCACTGGTAATTGCTGAGGATGTGGGTAATAGCTGTGGGTAATGCCTACTGATGAGTCAGTATGGTTTCAGTCAGACCCTAATCTTGGGGGTTCCCCTGACACCTCTGTCTCTGAGCAAACAGCGGGAGCTAGACAAGTTCCTGCAAGAGAACCTTCACATGGGGTACATCCACCCCTCAAAGTCCCCTATCGCAAGCCTGGTATTCTTCATTAAGAACAAGGATGGGACCCTACAGCTAGTTCAGGACTACCAAGTGCTCAATTACATGATGGTAAAGGACTGCTACCTCCCTCCTTATCATTTTGGAACTTATCACACAACTCTGAAAGGCCAATTACTTCACCAAGTTGGATGTATGGTAGGGTTTCAAAAATGCACAGATCAAGGAAGGAGATGAGTGGAAGGTAGCCTTCCAAACAAACCAAGATTTTTTTGACATCTTGGCTGTTACTTGCAACATAGTGGCAGATATTATAAGAGTTGAGTCAGAAATAATCAACACAAAGAAGGACATGTGTGAGTTGTGGTGGGTAGATACCTCTATTAGGCCTGCTGGAACTAAGAAGACCACCTTTTTAGTTTTAAGATTGGAAAATGTAACAACAAAGAAGGCAGCAACCATCATATGAAAGAACATGCCTTTGAGTTTGATAACCACTACTGTATTGTAATTTTCTCTATTGTTAGCATTGCAAGACTATGAGGGTGCAATCAAAAAAGAAGACACTAATATAGTTGTAAATTTTCAGTAAACTTCTATGACCCAATCACTAGTTATAGTACTGATCCATAGGCATGATATCAACTATGATAATGTGACCTGAGGTATATCCAAAGCACACTTTGTATGTGGATAGGGCAATGAGAAGGAGATTGCAGAAATCAGGGGGAATCCAGCAAGATTGCAGTAGTGAGTCAGTGAGAATCCAGTTGTTACTGCATGAGATCAAGATCTGCGGCTCCTAAGGAGGAAAGAGATGAAAGAGGCCATGGAGGACTTGAGTGACTCTGTTTCCATCTGGGAATTGGAAGGATTCGTGTTCCAGTAATAGTTTTGGATTGCCATTGGTAGTGTCCCATATATGGACTGGGCTGTCCCATGAGCCAGACATGACATGCATGCCATCAGATAAGAACACAACAGACCTATGTGAATGTGCTTTGAATATAGGCTGTATTGCTCCGGTAGTCATATTCCATATTTGAACTGAGCAATTGTACAAGCCAGACATGAGATGTGATTCATCGTAAGAAAACGCAACAGAGTTCATCCATTTTGAATGACCAGCGAGTATATGCTCTACCTTCTCTTCAGATGTACCCCATATCCAGACAGAGCCATCGTCACAGCCTGATGCTATACATATCCCATCAGGGGAGAATGCAATAGATCTCACCTGATTGGAATGTCCTTTCATTTTGTGCTTCATCTTTCCAGTAGCTGTCATCCAGAGAATGACTGACTTGTCATCTGATCCAGACACTATGTATTTCCCATTATGTGAAAAAGCAACATAGCACAAGACCTATGTACACAGTAACTAGCATACCTGGTGAAGAGGGATCCAAAGAGAAAACTCTAAGGACCTTCTCCCACTAACTACAGTTACATATGCTTTAGGCTCAGTCTCCGGTCTGACTTCATCAAATACACACATGTATTCTCTAAGTTCTCATCATGCTCATGCAGTCCACCAATGCGAAAACAAGATATACTTAGCATATGTAGAAGAAACCTTCTCTGATAGTCATGATCAGATGTATGAGAGCTCGTGAGTGCATAGTCTCCTGACATGACATATTATATAACATGCTAACTTGACTATTGTCAGCGACCCAGGACACAATGTGTAGCATTGTTGACCTTGTTCTGCCAGCTGCCATAACCTCCATCATCCACCATGTATATGCCTCCTGCCAGTTCCTCTGGCATCAATTCACCTTCCCAATACTTGAACAGGATGTCAGAAGGCTGGGAGGAAGAGTTATCCTTGGACAATCAGGATCAGGTTTGCAAGGATCTGTAAGTGTAGAGTCTTCGTATTCCAGACATTGAATCCAGAGTAGCTATGGTCGACATTACAGGACACAATATGCAGGAGGTTCTGAATTATTACAGTTGGGTCCATCTGCATCATCTTACTTGGCCACCCATATGTTCCATCATAATATAATGCCACAAGTTAGGAACCCACTGCCTGAACCTGAATTTACAGGTTTATTTCCAGATAGTCAGGGTAAGCAAATGCATGAGAGCGAGTGAGTATATTTTCCAACTTCTGAAATCAGATGCATAGTGATTTACCAATGGTTGACATTTGGCAGGGCTTTGGCTACAAAGAGGTGATTGCCTAGCTTGAGGAAGGTTTCACAGTCATTGGCCCCTTTGACATCACCAGAATCATTATCCGTTATATGTGGCAAGGGGCCAGCTCAGAGGGCTTGGATTACTATTGCTTCTCAGCATTCCTTCTGAGGTTTGGCTTAGCAGGTGTGACATTGGAGGGGGCACTGGTTTAGCATAACCTCTTGCAATTGCCAGTTCACCTTGGGGTTATAATCGTGGAGCAAGGGATAGCTGAGAATCATCTTGTGCTTCCCTAAGCTTGTAACTGTGAATATGCCTGCTCCAAGTGGTCTTGGTATCATAAGATGACATTGACCATGTACTGAATCATTCCTCCTTTGTTTGGAGTACCATCAATGTTGTACACCAGTGCCAGGTGAATCAAAGGGTGCATGGTCAACCTTTCTGCCACTGCAAATTTGTGGTCTATGAATAACTCAGTGGCTTGTTAAATCTGCGTGTTGGCGCTTAGCTAGAGACTTCCGGAAGGGTTTTCGGAGGGTTCTGAAAGGTTTCCGAAGGGGGAATTTGTATTCTGAGGGTGGGGGTGAAGGATCAGAATCGGGATTGGAATCGGAGTGGATGGAAGTCAGGAACGCCGGGGGACTTGGGACTGTTCATGGTATAGGGTGGTATGGGTGGTTTGAGGTCGCAGGGACTTGGCTTCAACTTATGTGTTGCACCCTCCTCGATCATCTGTCCCTAATTTGGAAAGTTGGAAAGTTTACCGGAACTTAATCAGAAACTACGACGCAGTATTAAGTCAATATTCGTACTGGCGAATAGTCCAGTCGACTGGTGGCTTATATACATGTATCTAGTTCTTGTACTATCTTTTACCGAGTAAAGACGAGGGGGGGAAGAGAGTACAAGGGGCAATATAAAAAGAAGAACAAGGAGTGAGGTACGCGATGATCCTGTGCATCGTCTATCAAAGGAATGGAACCTTGACTTCGGAGTCTTCGGAGGTTCGGAAGGGGACCTCGGAATGATGTGTCGGACATCCGGAAATCGGTTATTCAGACTTTGAGTGATTGGAAAGGTCCGGAAACAGCACGGGTGGTTGTGGGGTTTAATGTGGGTTTGTTTGGTGGCATGGGCCATAACAGTATCCCTCTACTAGGACCGAGCCCTCAAGGTCCTAAGCTTTAATTGAGCGGTAATTAAGATGGACATTGCTGTGGGAGTTCTTTGATGGTTTCCTGGGATGTTTTGATCGATAAGCACTGATGGTTCATTTTGTCTATAAAAAGGGGGTGTTTGCAGAACTGGGAGGGGCCTTTCCACAATGGAGAACATGGATCCTCAACCTTTGGGAAGTTTCGGAATTCTTTCCTGTTTTTTCCTCTCTGGGGCATCATCGGGGGAGTTCAATGGGGGTCTCGAGGATGAAGTGCAACGCCTGCAGGGCATTGATGCTGACGTGGTGGCATTGCAGGCTCGTGCTGTCGCGATTCGCGATTCCCTCGGTTTGTCTATCCAGTTAGATTTCTCCTTTCTTTAACTTCTCTATAGTGCAGGGGTGTTTCCTAGATCTGTTACCATCCAGAGACCATCCTCTAGGTCGGTCAGGATGGGGTGTTGTACCCAGTGGCCTGGTGGCGGGGGCGGATGGTCTGGAAGCCTTCGATTGGATTTCTGCGTTTTTGACCCGTCTGGACGCCTTCCAGGCAAAATCGAGTTATTTCTATGATCTCCTCATGGCACTCAATCATTGCCTGCTATGGATTGTCGAGTTGTCGGAACTGCATTTGGGGGAGGTTACACTGGCTCAGAATCTTGTTGATGCGTTGTCGTCCTTGATTAGTCAGGGGGTTGGTCCCCATGATCAGTTCTCAGGCGGTGTTCATCCTTTGGAGACCGGGGGAGTCTTGGGTGAGTCCGTTGAGTGACTCAGTTGCGGAATGTGGATGCTTGGTGTGAGGGGTCCGTTGGGTGGTTCTAGGGGGTTAGGGGGTGGAGCCTCTAGGGCTGGCCTAAGTTGGAACATTTTTGAGTCTTGATCAGGTTGGTTCCGACCAGGGCCTGGGTGTTCCATGTTGATAATAAATGGATTGTTTTTGTATTATTGGGTCATGAGTGTGATCATAGACGGCATCGAGGTGTTTTTCCTGGAGGGGAGATGTCAGGGTTTCCCAATCGATGGGTTTTTTCCAGTTAATTTTCCTCCTCCCAGGGTAGATGTTTCCTCATCTGTTCAACTATGGACAGGGTCATGGTTTGTGTGATATTCGTGGTAGTTGTGGAGATCATGGTGTTCATTCTACTGGATTGGCACTTTGGACGGAGGTAGTGTCGTCGGGATTCGGGGAGTGTCCTGCAACTCAAGTCTCAGTTGAACTTGTTGATTAGTTTAGCTTGTATTAATACTCTAACAAGAAAGGGTCTAGTTCTAGAGAATCTACATGGTACCGTTAGTCTAAGGAATGGTACAGGATTCCATGGTGATCAGGATTCTTCCTGAGCGGAGTTTTTGGAGGGTCGTATTTGAGCGCTAAGTGAAGACTGCTGGCTCCATATTGCCAAGAATCAGTTAGGATGATCTAAATGAGTAGTACTCAATACCCTGTCGATCAACGGATCGTAGTGGGTGAGCATGGTCCTTGCAACTAAAATTCTGATGGGGTTCGGGAGGGTCGGATTTGGAGGGTCGGATTTGGAGGGTCGGAGTTCGGAGGGTCGGAGTGTTTCTACAGAGGGGTCAAAATCTTTCGACAATTGGTCATGGGGGGTCATATTCCTGAAAAGGTTGGATGCCTTGTTTTGTTTTACGTCCATAGGCATAGTTGGTGTTCAACGCGAACAACTGGTGCTGGAGTCGGGGGCCTAACTTCTTATTCCTCGGTTTCCAAAGTGTCCGACGTCTCAGACTCTTCTTCAACCTCTTCTGTTACAGAGGCTGCATGCCCTTTGGTGACTGTGGTTGTGGATCTCGGGCATTCCTTGGCTGAGTGGCCTGATCTGCCGCAGAAGAGGCAGAGGTTTTGTTCGAAGCGGCATTGCTGTTCTTGCAGTGTAAGTTTTCCATCTTTTCCCTGCCACTGGATGGGGTCGTGGGTTGGCCTACATTGGCCATCTTATTGCCCATGTTAGGGGCCAAATATGTGGTCATGGGGGTCCTCCCTCTGTCGTAGGGGCGGTCAAAGTTCCAGGTGGAGGGGGGCTCTCTGGCGATTTCCGATCGTCACTCCCAGTAGCGGGCATCGATGGATTGGGACAGGGGAAGGAGTTGGAGCAGGGAATGGGGCTTTCCTACTCTAGAGATCTCGTCCTTGATTCTGCCAGGGAGTCCGTTGTAGAACTGGCGACAAAGTGTAGCGTCACCCCAGTGGACTGTTACATACCATTGCAATGGTTGGTGGATACATGTAACAAGTTGCTGTTTAAATAGTGCCCACAGACTAATGCCAGATAACCTGGCATAGTGGCCTTTTGGCCCAGTTGAAAGAACACATCACTGTGGGAATTTGTTGCCTTTCACATGGATGCGGGTGGCTAGTCGATTGAATTCGACTACATATTTTGTGATGCGCTGATTATCGCGCATGCAGAGGGTCTCGAGGTCTGCTTCGGCCTCTCCTTCTGGGTCATGGGGGCTGAAGTTGGTTTTGAGTTCATTTACAAACTCCTCATAGTCATGGAGCCAGTCTGGCTCGTCGGGGGTGGAGAGGGCTGGTTCAAACCAGTCCAGGCGGTACCAGTCAGGTATGACAGTACGTAGGTTACCTTGGCACTCTCAGTGTCGAAGGCGTCAGGGCGGTCATGGAAGTTCAGTCTACATTGCACTAGAAAGGCTTGTAGTTTTCTCGAATCGGATCCATTGAAGGTATCCGGATCCCAAACCTTGGCAGCGTGGGGAGCTGATCTTCTGGGGCTGGCTAAGTTACTTGCCAGCATAACAAGGGCCTGAGTGAGATCGGGCACGACATTGGGTCCTAAGGTGGGGGCCCCTCCCGGGTGTGCAGGAGGCAGCAGTGCTGCAGCGGGTGGTGCGACATGGGGTTGGGCGACAGGGGGTGGTGCCACGAATGGGGGTACAGTGGGTGGTGCAACCAGTGGTGGTGCCATGGGCAGTGGTGCCGCGGGCGGAGGTGCGAAAGGTGGTGGTATGTAGGGGGGTGCCGACAAGTCTGACGGCACTGCTGTGGATGGTCCTGAACTGGACCACATATCTGCTGGCGATGATTGTTGAATTGCCAGGGGGTAGTTCATGAGGAACGGGTTGGTCAGATTTGAATGCAGGTGTTGATCTGCGTCTGAAAATCTGGAGTCGGAAGAAAGCTCTGGGGGATGAGCTGGGGTCTGAGGTGTCTGAAAACTTGGTCCAGGGACGGGCAGTTCTCGGGGGACAGATGCACGGTGGGCAGACGCCTGAGTGATTGTCTGCATGACTTGTGAACGTGTGATAGGTCTCATGCTTAATGACGATCAGGAGTGTGAGTACGAATATACTGTTGAATCCGTGTGTCAGTGCTTAGCTAGAGACTTCTGGAAGGGTTTTTGGAGGGTTCTGAAAGGTTTCTGAAGGGGGAATTCGTATTCTGAGGGTGGGGGTGAAGGATCAGAATCGGGATCGGAATCGGAGCGGATGGAAGTCAGGAATGCCGGGGGTCTTGGGACTGTTCACAGTATAGGGTGGTATGGGTAGTTTGAGGTCGCAGGGACTTGGCTTCAACTTATATGTTGCACCCTCCTCAATCGTCTGTCCCTAATTTCGGAAAGTCAGAAAGTTTACCGGAACTTAATCGGAAACTACGACACAGTATTAGGTCAATATTCATACTGGCGAATAGTCCAGTTGACTGGTGGCTTATATACATGTATCTAGTTCTTGTACTATCTTTTACCGAGTAAAGACAAGGGGGGAAGAGAGTACAAGGGGCAATATAAAAAGAAGAACAAGGAGTAAGGTACACAATGATCCTGTGCGTCGTCTATCAAAGGAATGGAACCTTGACTTCGGAGTCTTTGGAGGTTCAGAAGTGCGGGACCTCAGAATGATATGTCGGACATCCGGAAATCAGTTATTCAGACTTTGAGCGATCGGAAAGGTCCTGGAAACAGCACGGGTAGTTGTGGGGTTTAATGTGGGTTTGTTTGGCGGCATGGGCCATAACATGGCTCCACTGTCTAAGAGTGCAGTCACACCCTTGACCAAGGCTATGTCAGTGGTCTGGATTTCCACCTTGAGATTTAGCAAGCTTGGGGAGGGTGTGGATGCCACTATGCAGTGCTTTGGCAAGACCTGCTCCTAGCATTTCAGTCTAGGAGGGTGGCATGGGGATTTCAACATGTCCTTTGTGAGTGTGTCTTCATTATTTGCAACTGGGGATTCAATATCTGGGTACTGGGTTGTATTTTCTGTACCAGAGTCTATGGACAGAGCAGCAAAACAATTAAACAAAGGCAGTGAGGACACATCCCTCATTCACTGCCTTGGACAAAACCCTCTATTTCCACCTCATCATTCCCCTCAGCCCTCAGCCATCTCCCAAATGTCTGCAGTGACCATCCAATACTCCATCAATTCCTTGCACTCCTTGGACATCATAAAGCAGATGTCATATGCCTGGGGACAGTCTTGGGCAAAGTGGCTGGCCTTGCCACAGCATCAGCATGTGAGGGGCAGTGTAAAATGTTGTTTGGTTGCATTAACATCTATCAGGGTGGGTCCTGTGCCTGAGTTTTTCTCTCTGTCATTTGTTTCTTCTACTGTGTTCAACACCTTGCCTCCTCTCTGAGTCAAAGGTTTCTTTCTCTTGATCTTCTTTGAAGCTACTTCTATAGTTGCATCTTTCATAACAATATCTTTTATGATATTGCCATCCTCACTATCTGTCTAGTCATTTCTGATAACCATTCTGCCTGGAGAGTATAGAGGTGGAAAAACAAGAAGTTTAGGAACTTTGGATTCTTGAACAGGCTTCTTTGAGTTGTCTTGTCAAAGAGGTGTCATAGATCAAGTAAGAGGGGGAGGAAAGACACCATCAAATGGATGCCTTGACTCTATCCTTGTTTATATTTTTGGTTTTAACCACTGGGAAAACTTCTTGAGGATAAACCTTCCCTGAATCAAAAATTTCTTCTCTTGCTTTGATCTACTGTGCTAGGATTTTTACCATCTTGTTCTCACAATTTCAAACCTAATGAACTTGCCTATTTGTTTATTAAAATGCAACTTTAGTGTAACAGTGTTTGTGCAGTATGCTCTGTACAGATTAACCTGAGGTATAGAAGTCCTATACAATAGTGTACGGTCTGCGAGCTCGCGGTCCAAGGACTACTAACTATTTATATAATTGTCAGGTTGTCTGACCGAATATCCCTGTATATCACCCTTTGTGTATTGAATTCGACCGAAATTTATTACCAACGACCTTTTATATATTATTGCATCTAGAGTCAGTCCAAACATCATGCCTGAAGCCTTACAGTGATTATGAAAGTGGTAGTACTTGAGGGTATGGTAACTTCACCACCACCGAATTTCACTCCATACAAGAGGTCCGAACACAACACAAGCTGTCCAAAACTAGATCAAAGTCATAAATTAGTAAACTAGATAACCCAATAAACCAGGAATGAAAAACAAATAAAAAGAGAGCAAAAGACTCCACATAGGACCCTGTCACGGCTTACCACGACAACGCTTTTAATCAACAAGGCTGGATATTCATCAACTCTGGGGCGGCGTGCTGCAATATTTTTGGTATCCTTTGCATT
>QLPG01010941.1:0-11514 GCA_003314385.1 Gomphus sp. MG54 | reverse complement strand
GAAAATTCCGGCAAACCTCCTGCCCTTGCCCTCACTTCGGACCTAGCATTCTCAATCCCCGCTCCAAGCTTAACGAGTTGACTAAGTCCTTCGGGAGACCTTACTACGCTCTCAATCCTTTCTTCAACTGACTTCTTATCCCATGTCCCTGTTGCCAAGGACATCTGCATTACCTCGTGTAGGAAGTTCCCCCATACGACTACTTCACCTACTTTAGGTTGGCTGGGGTTGGAATCGATCGCCGACGACGGAGGCGAGGGTGCATTGGAAGAGAGCATGAGAGATAGAAGAGGTTTACGCGTGCAGGAAGGGGCGTTGGCAATCGTGGTTGCGGAGAGAAGTAAGTCAGGATGAAGAATCAACATATTAGAGCGGGAGGTGACCGATATAGTTGAAGAAATGTCGTTCAAAACAGAGTCATTTGGCGCGGTAAACGGTGTGAATTCACCAAGTACATTGATGCAATCACCTTGAGACATATCAATCAATAAGACAGCAAGACGTTGCTTGCTGTGTCTCAAGAAACATACCGACAACCACATCGGTACTTGTCCACTCATCTTTAAGTATAACCTCCCTTTTCTCTATCTCGTCGTCAAGTTCCACCTTGACCAGAAGGCGCTGCGCCAGATCAGTGCTCGCGCAACATAGCAGCAAGGGTGCTGGGTACCTTTTCGTATATATCCGAGGTGCTCACTTGTACAACTTGACACCGCGTGCATTTCTCGCGAACGAGAGGTGGCGGTGGGATGAATGGACACTCAGGCGGACTCTGTGAGAGCTTATCTTCGTAACTTAATAGAGATGTAAAATCATAGCATACCACTGAGGGCATTATATCAGCATCAATTTCTGAATCGTTCCAATCCCAGTCTTCAGCTCCATCACACAGAGCAACCATGTCTACATCTTTGATATCGATGCCCGTGTGGCGCTGCTCACGCGATACATTTGTCATGTTTTTATTTAAATCTGTAAAGGGTATTGATGCGTCATAAGACGCGTTTTGGCTCGGTGTCGCGTTATGGCGCGTGGTGTGGTCGGTAGTGGCGGGAGCTGTCGCGCTGAAGGTGTTTCCTATGTCTGCTAGTAGAGCTTTCATAAAATCGCTCTCCTCCTTCGGGGTAGGTTTCGCTTGTTGAGGCATCGCAGAGGAGGAGAGGGCTGAGTGTCCAAGCACCTAGGTGGGAGGTGACGCGTGAAATTAGGAGGTCACGTGGTTGGCCAGCTTATATAATATGAGAGCTACTCTATAATCTTTTCTCCTCCTCCACGTCGCCTATGTGCTGGAAATATTGTCATTACCCGAGATTCCACTGATACCACGTTTCTGGACCGCCACTTTTGACCTGCTCTAACCATAGAGTTGGGAAAATTCGCTTGTTAGTCCACGTCCCCAGCAGCAGGCTCCCTTTATAATTTTTACAACAACCACCAGTGAGGTGACTCGTTACAGCCATTACTTCTTTCCTCAGATATTTAAGACCCCTGTACGATCTCTATATGCCCAGAAAGTGAATTACGATAATTGACCATCAACACGAAAAACGTCTACAGCCGTTTATTTCTAGTGTTCTGGTATCTAGGACAATCTAAAGATGGATTGATCTGCGAGAGATTCACGGTCTTCGTAGCAGGGAATGCATGCACCTTTCAATCGGTACGGTCTATGCGATGAATACTGTAATTGCCGATTGGACTTGACATCGGCTTGGGTGCGTGAATCTTTTGGAACAGCGATGTGTATGGCCATCCACCTCGAACTACATGACCAATCTGCGACCCCACAGTAGGTTCGGCCAGGCAGGCTTTGCTCACGTTTCGACACTCGAAATTTGATGGATGACAGAACCTCCACAACCAAGCACAGAACCGAAGACTCAACAATTAATGCAAGAGGACAAACGCCGGTGTTCGGAATATCCGTATAGATAGCAGACAAACATCATCAGTTTTATAATATAGATCGCTCACGACGCGACGCAGCTGTAGTCGCATGCTCATCCATCTCCATGGAGTAGCAAGTTTTTCGCGTATTTCTGTTGACACAAGATAAGATTGCCAGTTCCCACGCCAAAAATGGATGCGAATCGGGACAGCGAGAAAGCTCAAGCATGCAGTGTACATCAAAACTAGAAGCCACGTCAGAATATATACTCTAGGCAGTGCCCCACTCATAAGTAGATCAGAAACAGAGCGACCCATGTCCGAAAACCCATATATCCCTCCGAGCCATCCACCCAAACTCGCAATGATGCTAGCGCGCTTGTTAATAACGATATCAGTCTCCCAAGGTGTCACGTCTGTTTCGGCACGCACGTTTACTGTTACAAATAATTGTCCCTTTACAATTTGGTTAGTACCATTGAGTCATGTGTCGGAGATAGCGGTTGTTATTGATAATGTGTATCCACGCTATGCTTGTCATACTGTGAAATGTGATTTCTGATTACATCCGCAGGCCCGCCTTATTCACCGACCTCAATGCTGGTTCTGCGACTCCCAATATGACCACTGGGTGAGTGGTGTTAATAAAACTCCGTTTTGTCTTCCTTTTCTCCCATAATATAATATCGGACTCTACATAGATGGCAAGCTGCGCCGTCTACGTCGGTCAGTTTCGAGGTACCAAATAATTGGAAATCGGGTCGTATTTGGGTATGTGCGTGATTATGATTAATGTGCACATTTTCCTCTCACTATTATTCATCTGTCCTTCTCTTACTCACTTACTCATATTTTCCAATGTAATGATGATGATACTAAATTGAAAATGGCTGTGCAATACAATGGGATGCGTAGGGTCGTCGCAACTGCGATTTTTCGACTAATCCAGGACCGAACTCGTGTCTAGATGGGGGATGCAATGGTGAGTGATATTATATGCGATCATGATGTACCAGCGCACCGATTTGCTGACGCACTCTCACCCCCAGGCGGCCTTCTATGTGACCCCCATACGGGGACCGGTGTTCCCCCTGCTAGCGTGGCAGAGTGGACGTTGAGCGGGGATGGGAATCAGGATTTTTATGATAGTACGTCCTTTTTTGGTGTGTGTGGGAGGATTGTTGGGTCCGTTCTGTGGCATTAAGGATGGGGGGATTGCCAATTGCATTCGAAATTGGATTCAACTGCAATCAAAAATTTGCTTTCAACCCCAGCTAACGTCACCAACTAACTTCTGTGCTTTTTCCGTTCAAAGCATCCCTTGTAGATGGGTACAATCTCCCTTTGCGGATAACGAACAATGCTGGCTGTCCAGTCGCGGACTGTCCAGTGGATCTTGGGCCGAACTGTGTGTATTTCTCTCGTTTTCATTCTTTCATACCCTCTCTGGATTTTTATGTTTTATTTTGTTTTATAAGTTTCAGTTTGGTGATGTTGGGCGTCGGGTGTTGACATGTGTATTGGCACCCAATATCTAACGTTGTGGGATCGCTGTACACCGTTATTTTATCTCACCCTCATCGATGGCCACTATACTCACCTCCCTCACTCTAAAACTCAGGTCCCGCTCCTCTGAAAGGCCCGCTCGACTCGACGGGGTTTCCCGTCGGCTGCAGGAGCGCATGTCAAGCGAATTTGGATGGGAATCCTGGTATGTTTATATTTATTTCCATTTTTATCTACTTTTGTTCAAATTTCAATTGTTGAATCATTGAATGATTTGTCTTTTTGGTTCTTTTCGCACAGCCAATTCCGCAAACTGTTGTTCGGGGTCGCATAATACCGCCGCAACATGTCCCCCGTCAGGCGTACGTAAGTCAGCCTTCATTACTACTACACTTCTTTCTCTCCCACCCATTCCCTTTACCGTCTACCGCCCACCCTCACATTGAGATCCTGTCCCATATCCATCTTCCAACCCATAACTGACCTAAAATGCCACTTTACATTTTACAGAGTTCTATTCCTATTTTAGTACGTTCTTATGATTCGCTTGATCCATACGGGACTTATTCCATAGCACTTTAATTTGCTTGCTTATTTGACACCGACGCTCGTGCCCTTTCAATGAACTTCCACCCTCTATTACACCCTTTACTTCACCTTTTCCCCTTCCCCTTTTGCTTTTGTCATTTTCATCCCCTTGTCATTACGCCCGTACCATGTTGCCATCGGTTGTTCGCCTGGTCTGTCGATGGATCAGAGACGAACTGTCCGAACAGCTACGCGTACGCGTTTGACGAGTCGAGTGGGACAGCGCTGTGGGCCTGTGATTCAGCAAGGAATGCGGATTACACACTCACATTTTGCCCCGGGTGAGCAAGTATTCCAGTGTCTTTCTTGGAAAGGAAGATGGGGTTTCGTTCAAGTGTTCGATTGCATTGAGGAAGCTACACCCACCCCTCATCCACCATCCCCTACTTCCACCTTTCTATTCTTGAATATCGAGCCCTGACTGACTGATTTAATCCCTACCCTCGTTTCTCTCTCCTCTCAGGGCAGGAAACGTGACAAATTCAATCAGCTCCGGCGTCTCTGGTACGTTGCTCCCATCCGGTCTATCCGTGGGCACAACCCCGTCGTCCTCCGGCCCAACACCAGAAGCACAAGCAACGTCAGGATCAGGATCAGGATCATCAACAAGTACGGGGGGTGCAACACCGTCGTCTACTTCAGGCGCTAGCACTAGCACTAGCACTAGCGTTAGTACCAATTCGGAAAGGCCATCCTTTCTTCTTCGGGACGACTTCCGATTTGTGGTGAATACTGTTACTGTGTCGTGTGCGGTGATGATGTTGCTGGTTTGAAGGTTGAAGGGTGGATAGGGGGTTTAAGGGTGTAGTGCTATTCATGTGTGATGAAAATTGGTGGGATCAGCGCGCGTGGCCCCACTTAGATGTAGGGGTGAAGAACTTGGGACTTTGAGGAAGATGTTTTGTTGTAAAAAAACTTTTATTTATGGTCACCAATTCTAATGTTATCTTGGTGGATGTCAGAGCCTCCACTATTATGAATCCTGCAAGACCTGCACGAGCGTCCTGGGTAAACTTCAAATGGAGTCTTGACGGTATTGGCACTGCCACCACCGGTTTGGTATGTGGCCGTGATAATTTTTACGTTTTCAAAACAGGGGAGACGGTTTTGAGAATATTTCGAGCGGACGCACGGAGTTGAGGAGACATCACATCATGTACTGGCGCGTTTGGGTGTGCGGCCTCGACGACGGGTTGCCAGCTTAGGCTATCTCGCTATTGGCGCTTGACCTTGCGGACCCTGCCGACTCCTTTGGGTCATACGTCATTCCGACCTTTATGAACTAAGTAACAAAGTGCCCTCCACCGTGCATCATATGGACCGACATTCAGTCAAGCACTAAGGGTACTCCTCTCTTTGCTGCACTACCCGGCGCAACTATATACTCTACTTGTTATTCATATGACCCCGATGCTACATGCTCGAAGGGGGTTATACTTGCAGCTCCAACGTCATGATTTGTTTCGGTCCTTTGATTCTAACTTGGAACGAGATTCAATTCTCTTTACTCCACTACCAGCGCCACAACGTATCCTAATTGTTTCAAATTCGTCATTTATCCATCATGTGGCTGGAGCTATATACCCCGCAGCTTGCATCCCCATGATTCGATTCATCAAGTACTTGAAACTTCCGGAACAGCTGGTCTCCAGCGAAATGCGTCTAATGCTCCTGGTATAATATAATATAATACGTGTGTGGTTCCATCCATGTGCTTTAGTCTTTACTTGACTTGACAAACAACATTTCTACGATACGATGTTTACTGTTCTTGCTGCTTGTGTTTCCCTAGGCTTCGCTACGTCGGTAACTGCTAGGACGTTCACAGTCGCGAACAATTGTCCATTCACCATCTGGCATGCCCTATAATAATAATAATGGAAAAGTTCTAATGCAAAACACACTTATCATAATATTATAATATTACAGGCCAGCGGTATTCACGGACCTTAACGTCGGTACTGCAACGCCCGACGTACCCACAGGGTGAGTCCGTAGAATTATTTTATTTTATTTTTATTTTATTTCCAAGAAAATTGCCGGAGAGAGATGATAACATACCAAAAAAATGACCCCACTTGTTGCTTGTTGCTTGTTGAATATATGACATGCTTACATTCACTTGGAAATTTTTTCTTCAGCTGGGAAGGTGCTGCGTTTTCATCTATAAGCTTCAATGTGCCTAATAACTGGAAATCGGGCTTTTGGAGGATAGTTTGTTGTTGTATCGCTTTTTGTGGTCTGGGAATTGCTATTCCATTTTGCGGCATGAAGCTTGTTATTCTTTTCTTCAATCACTTTTTTTGAAATGCGGGGATATTCCGAGAATGTGTTCGTGATGGATGATTTTGACTGATTTTGAACAACAGCCTCCTTGGTCGATGGATATAATCTTCCGCTGCGAATCTGGAACAACGTGGGGTGTCCTGTGGCGGACTGTCCGGTTGATCTTGGTCCAAATTGTGAGTGATAGATAATTCATTCACACTTTGTTGTATTTTGTCACAGATATCTTTCCTTCCCCATTCATCTCCATCCTGTCTATCACCACATTGCTAGTCACCCGATCTCCTTCTGGAAATGCTCGGATATTGCATTCCCTTTCCATATCTTCGCGTCCATTTCTACTCACAAGCACTCACACATCCCTTCATACAGGCCCGGCCCCTTTGAAAGGCCCGTTCGACTCTACAGGCTTACCTGTCGGAAGCAAGAGCGCGTGTTCTGCGAATCTTGATGGGAATCCAGGTGAGTTTTGAGATTTGAAATTTGAATGAGGAGGAGGGGGTAAGGATACGGAGTGGAATGGGTATTTGGAATTGGGAATTCCAGTTCCATCCTATTCTTTTTCTCCCTTTCCTGTATTCCCTTCACCTCTCGCAAATTCCTTCAATCTGCGTTTACGTTTATCGAAAAAACTAACCTCTTTCCACTCCAGCAAACTCTCCTAACTGTTGCAGTGGCCAGTTTAACACTCCTTCTACGTGTCCGTCCTCTGGAGTCGGTGAGCTGGTGTTTTCTTTCTCAGGGTCCTTTTTCCTGCTGCTGCGACAGCGGGTTTTTCATAATACTGATGTATATTCTTTCCTTTGCAGCATTTTATTCTTACTTCAGTACGTCTTGTTTTTTTTTTTTCCAACTCTCATCATGTCAACGTTTCCCTCCCCTATCAATCCTCTCACTTCCTCCACGTTATATTTATAAGAATACTTACGGCTTTCATTGTAGAGGGTAACTGCCCTAACAGCTATGTCTATGCGTACGACGAATCGAGCGGTACTGCCTTGTGGTCATGCGACTCGTCCTTGAATGCGGATTATACGCTGACGTTTTGTCCGTGAGGGATATATATATGGTGTTTTAAGGGTATCGGAGGTGGAGGTGTGGGTGGAGGAAAGGGGATGATGAGGGTGAAGATGTAGTTGGTGGTTAAGGGAGATGGTGTGGTGGAGTGGTAAAGTATTTTTTTTAAAAAAAAAGAAAAACATTTTAGAGATGTATATGACTCTCTTGCGAAATTGATTATTCTTTCGATTATTTTGGATGATCGGAAGTGCAGTTGTTTCTAAAGGGGTTTTTTTTTTGTTGCTGGAATTGAAGTTTAGTTTCGTCTCGCTTGTTCTTTGAATATATTAGATTAGTTCAGCTGGCTGGAATTCTCTCTGATGATCTTGGAGTGTCTTTCCTGATATTGAGGGTCTTTCCTGATATTGAGCATTGACGGATTGAAACAAAGTGCAAAAGTCTGGCTAGTATGTTGGATTTCATTTGGTTTCAAGTGATTTCATCTCTGATATATCCTGGAAGTGTATCGTAAAAACTGCCATTTGGAAAAGGTGGTCATGATGACATGCTTGGGCAATGCAATCTTTTTTTCTTCTTCATCCATATATATGTAGTGTTCCATTCTTTCAATTTATTCTAGCTACGAGGCATAGTACCCTGTCTATGCTGTATAAGAGTGCCCAGTAGTATACACGTATACACTAAAAAAACCAGTCTATCTACTTTGATTCTCTCACTACCGAGTCTTAAGTGTTCGCCATTCATCATCGTCATACTGATTAGAAAAGACTCCATCAAAATCTGAGTCTTGGACACCTTATGATATGTATGTAGCTATAACAATACATTGAGCCCTCACAATCTCGAGTATTATTTTTTATACTGTGTCTGTGTTTCAGATACTACACTTTGAAATTGATCCTATTCACAGCTTGTAACAAGGATCACAAGCCAAGAAAAATAGGGAGACATAGAGAGCATAGGTATGGAAACTTGGTAGTGACCAGATGTGAACCAAGAAGCCGAACCAATGAACTGTAAGATGCACTGAAAGGTATGTGAGGGACTGAGGTTACATTTACCCATCCATAAGAATACAACAACTTCAAAAAAGGTGGCAATCGATGGTCGCCCTGATAGGTCGAACGAATTGAATGGTGTTTGAGGCCTCTTTTATCACTCCTTGGCTTGCTATCGGTCATTGAAGATGAGAAGCAACCAACACGAAATCCAATCCAATTCGACAAAGCGCGCAAGCAACAGACGATACGATCGACAAACAAAAAAAAAAGGGAGGCGCACAAAGAAAAACAAGAGCAACCCAAACAGCAAGATCCAGGGCAAATGAAACAGACAGTCTAAACTGTGCTGAAGAACGTGTCCTAACCTTCCTCAACAATAAAGCACCCTTTCAAGACGTTCTGTACCAGCCCAACACACAGCTTATTGGGTGGTGTCCGAGGCCCCGCGAAAGAAGCGGCGGCGGAAGATCTGGAAGAGGAAGTAGATCAGGGACCACCGGCGGAAGGTGATGCAGACGTGCACCCCAGATGCAGCAAGCAGAGAGGCTGTACATAGATGGGATCAGATCACAAGTTTGATCTTAGAAGAATAAAAATCAGGCATAAACATCTCACTCAATTTGGGAGATAAATAAAACTGACCGATCAACCATCTTCGCACTCATAGTCCTGCGCTCGTGAAAAATCACTGCGTAGAATTGCTTTAAAAATCACGCATAAACATCTCACCCAATCTGGGAGATAAATAAAACTGACCGATCAACCATCTTCGCACTCATAGTCCTGCGCTTGTGAAAAATCACTGCGCAGAACTGCTCTAAAGCAACAATGCCATCATCCAACTAGACTCGACTCGACAACAGTATACCCCCTCAACCTTGGGGAATCGCTCAGCATTGAGCTTCTTGGCCAGCGAAAGAAGAAGCGAATGAGGATCTCGTTATGGATCCGGCAGTGAGGGGTAGTGCAGACATGCTTGCAGAGGCAAGCCCCGCCCAGTCATCAGTCAGATAGATGGAAGTATTTTTTGCGGCGGTATCGCACTGAGCCTCCAGGGTTCTTGTATTTTCCCCCTTCGTTCACATCCGCAGTCTTGGCGACTTTGCGGGGACGCTGAGATTCTTCTTCGTCTTGCTCTTGCTCATCAACCTCATGAGCGTGGCCATAGACACTCTCCTCGTGAGACTCCCGACGACGCTTCTGACGACGCCGCCCAACCTCAACATCACATGGTCTATCCACTTCCATGTTGAGATCTTCCCCAGTGGCGAACGTAGGCTGCGATCCACCAGGACGACCAGACTCAGGCACAAACGGAGCTTTGTCTAGTGAGGCATGGGGGCCGGATATCGTGGCAGGCGAGTATTGGACAGTGGCTGAGGCCAATGCGCCGGGTACAGGGGTCGGACCATGTTGGGTCGAAAGCACCTTGCCGCAGCGGGATGTCGTAGCTGGTGAGTGTCGCACCGAGGCTGACTGGACTGCAGTGGGTGGATAAGTCCTAGACTGCCCAAAAAGGTCCTCCCACGAGGGTGCCTGGCAGCGACGGCGAGATGTTGTCGCAGTTGAGGGGACAGAGTAGAGGGCGGCCGAGGACTGAAAACGCGTCGAATCCACCTGCACCTGTTCCTGATTAAGACATGATGGTAAGCACAGTGATTGCATGTTCCCTCAACGATTGTCGCTCACCTGTTGACAACCACGCTCAAGGTCCGCAATGTCGGCGAAGTGGTTCAACGGGATCGCGTGTCGTGGAACAGGGCACAAGATCTTCTTACGGGTCGACACGTTTGGCAAGGCTGGGCGACTGGGCAACGTGCGCGCCATAAGTCGCGGTGCGCCTGGTGGCACCAGTGGGGATGAGGGTACAGCCCTGTGAATGTGAAGATGAGTATACCTATATCTGAAAAGGTAAGGACGACATACCTTAACCGTTGAGGGTGGGACACGACCGGAGGAAGCTCTGAGGAGGAGGTGAGGGAGTCAGATTCCGAGGGCCAGACCGCAAGACCAAGTCGAGGCGGAACTGGGCTCGACGAGGCGTTGGTGGTTGCCACAGGATGATCCCTGGCAATGATCGAGGTTGGGGACCTGCGACCATTGAAAAAACTGAGGAATTTGGTTATCATTGAATCTCTGGCAGAAAAAATCGAAGATCTGAGCTCAGCCATGGTGGTGGTTTCTCACTATCAGTGGGAATTCCGGCTGATAGCCGCTGACAGTTTATATAGACTACGGACGGAGCTTCAAAACACAACAAGCGAGCTTCGCCCTTTAAAATAAAATACGTCTTCCCTTTTTCTTGCCAAAGTTATCTCTCTTGTTTAATTGCCTTTGCAGTTATAATACATATAATATTTGGGACCTCGAGCTGATCGCGAATCTTGATGGTGACTTGGTCATTTCTCTCCTACACATACACGCGGTTTGGTGTGCCCACCACTTGGTCTAATAGTAGTACTTCAGTCCAGCATCAGGCCATAGGAGGAGATTCACTGGTCGGTCGTCTTGCTTAATGAATATTCAACTGTCAGTTGGCGCTCATGAATTGTCTGCCCAAATTATTAATTAACGGGTTCTCCATACTATAGATCTATCGCTCTATTCCTTTCTCTGTATTGAGTTAATATTCTTCTCGCGCTATCCTGACCCGACCCTGCACCCTCTTCCTACATCTCACAGCTACATACCGCCCACGTGCACCATCTATTCCGTGTTATTCCAGTAGTCCCTGGAACCTTGGGACGGCGTTCTGAGTCGAAAGTTTGTTCGCTCCGAGCCCCTGCGGCGACCTGGGTGGCGGAGTTTGTCGCAACTCAATATTTGGCATCCCGATTTAGATCATCATATCTCTGTAGAGGCTAATCCATCGTACTGGCCTGCCTGTATTCTATCAATTTTGGGGTCACATTGTGCAGGAATTATTATTGCGTGCTTTCATGCACTGCTCCTCGGCGATGTACCCAAAAGAACACTATTCTTCGCATTTTCGCCGACCTTGGTCTCGATGTTCCCCATCTGATGCCCCTTGCCGTTGCGTCCTATTATCCGATTTCTTCAGATGTTCTTTCCTCTCGGTCACGAACATACCACGCGCCTCATACTACACCATCAAATCATCATAATATAACACCTAAGACTTATTCCCTCCATTTACCCCTTGAGGGTTTTCTTCTTCCTCGATCTCTTTGAATTTGTGTTCTCTACGCCAACAACCTGCGGTCAA
>QLPG01010939.1:0-15065 GCA_003314385.1 Gomphus sp. MG54 | reverse complement strand
GCCCAGCCAAACAGCCGAACCCCCCTACAGAGCCCAGCCAAACCCCCTAGCAGAGCCCAGCCAAAGCCCCACCAAACCAAGGAACCCCCAGCCCTCAGCCTGGTAGAGCCCAGCCAAACCCCAGCTGAAACCCCAGAGCCATTGCTGACCGTCGCACTTTCCTACTGGCTCACTGGATATTAACCCTCGGTTACTGTTTACACTGTTATTAGTCTTTTTGGTTTTTTTTTATGATTGCTTATTGTTGTCTACTTTCCGTGCATGCCACTGATTTGGGACAGAAGTGATACCCAGGAGGGTGCCAAGAGTGTCGGCCTAGGTAAAGGACTTTAGACAGGAGAAGGGAGGACAAGAAGGCATAGACCTAGTTGATTTTCAGAACGAAGACCATCTACATACATTCACTACTTATATAGGTTAAGAAGTGAGATGTGGAATGGGGTGGCACAAGGAATGGAGAACAATAAGGTATAGAGAATCATGTGGAGGTATTGTCCACAGTGATCAAGAATAGAACAAAGGAATATAGGTGAGAATAGAACAATGAAATGTGATTGAGAAAAAGAGTGAGTGAGAATAGAAGAATAGAGAGTGGCCAAACATAAAACAATAGGGCCACTGCCGAGTGACAACGAATAGTGAGTGTCCCAAGGGTAAATGGGCAAGGGGAAGGACAGGGAATAAAAGAATAATAAAGAATGAGAGGGTGGGATAGTGTTTTGGAACCTGGACAAGACCTTGGTGTTAAAGATATAATACTTCAGTCAAGCACTGTGTGAAGTGAAGCGAGATGAAGAAGAGTTTCAAACCCTGCTGCAGCACAACTCCAGAAATAATTTAATATTTGTACCTTGGTCACAAACTGTGTAATAACTCTAGCAAGCTAATATGATGAGAAAGTGATACATTTTTTAGCAGCAATGGATGAGACTATCAAAGTCTATAGGTTCAGGACACTTAGGGGTCCAGAGATATTCCAATGAAAGGGAATGTGCTTAGAGGAAAAAGGAAGTAAGTGGACTAAACGGACTACCCAGTCAATGCACTCTAAAATGAGGGTGAGGCCGAGACAGAAATTACAGTAAAGTAATCTCAAGAGACAAAAGAGTCTTTAATCAGAAACTGATTAGAAACCCTCAGAGGTAGAGATGCAATTGAACTGGACAATCAACAGAACAATCTCACTCTGTAGAATCAGTTTTACTAAGCAGGACAATCAACTACTTATGCTGAATCTAATACTAATACTGGACAATCAACAGTATTGATATACAAGAAATAACAATAATACCAGACAATTGACAGTATTACTATTATGTAAACCTAGGAGCTGGACTATCAACAGCTGACTAAGAGTACTGAGTCACAATGTCACACTGGCAAGTGTAAGGAGATAAGATGAATTGATTGCTTCAAAAGGGGGCAAGAAGGCCTCCTTTTATGTTAATTTACAGGCTGATTAGTAAGCCAACTATCTCCTGAATAATCTATCTAAATAAGGAAAGCCTTCCAGAACCTGGTGGCACTTTACAGAAAGTGATGGAAGGTGCTGGAAGCTTGTAGAAGTTCCTGAATCTATTTCTAACTATTTCCCTTATTTAGCAATAAAAAGGGCAATTTAGACCGGATTTAGGTATGTAACTAAGGGCAGAAACTATGCAGGGACAATATAGTGTCTCACTATAATATTTGTATGAGTCAGGGGTGTCTCAGGCTAATATTTAGTGTGTTTCTATGGAGAATCCGGTAACTTGGCTCTGGGCTTGAATCCTGCTGCAGTCCGATGAACTGGCCAGCGGAGTTTGAAAATGGGGCCAAACCTTCGGTGGTGAACAAAGTAAATAGTATTAAATGTAATGGGAATATTGGGGAGCTTTGTGAAGCACCAGGAAGGTTTAGAAAATACTATTAGGAATATTTGAATACAAGAGACAAATTGAATTAGCATTCCAAAGCTAATTAATTATAATACTAATGGTACAAGAAGGAGTCTGTCATGTTTTTGTACTTTAGTATTTTAATGCTTTTTATATTGGTTTACTGCAGTATATAGGATATAAGAGTATAAGGGATCTCCAACAGATAGGGATAATGAACCAAATGATGAACCGAATGTACCGAGCTGGGGCCATACACTGGTGAGGGATGATATGGGTAAGGGTTGGTCGGTCGGTACTGCCAAGTAAATCACAGCACGGTATTGTGGCCTTGACAGGAGGGTACCAAGAGTGTTGACCTGAGTAAGGGACTTCAGATGCAAAGAGGGAGGACTAGAGAACGTGAGCCAAGTTGATATTCAGAGTAAGGAACTATCTACACATATGCACTACTTACATATATGGGTTAAGAAGCAAGATGTGGAACAGGGTGGCATAAGGAATGGAGAACAATAAGGTATGAAGAATCATGTGAAGGTATTGTCCACAGTGATCAAGAATAGAATAAGAAATGTAAGTGAGAATAGAATATTAAGATATGGCTGAGAATAAAATAATGAGAGAGTGGATGAGAATAGAACAATAGAAAATGGCTGATGATAAAACAATAGGGCTGTGACCGAATAATAAGTGAATAATAAATGGCCCAAAAGGAAATGGATAAGAGAAGGGATGGGGGATGAGAGAATAGTAAAGGATAGAGGGGATGGGATGAGAGGAATGAACCAGATGGTGTACCAATTGTACCGAGCTGAGACTGCATACTAGTGAGGAACCACTTGTCACTGGTGTGTGGGCTTAATCGATAAGGGTCAGTCGGTCAGTATTGCCAAGTGAACTGGAGCTTGGTATCGTAGACTTGACACCCATGTAGCCTTGACTTTGTATGTAAGGTATAGGAGAGAGTCAGTTATTGTCCTTGCAGGAAGGCAGCCAAAGTGATTTGGAGGTAGGAGAGAGTGTTGGAGGGTGAGGCAAACTGTGATATCCATAATGACCCCAGATAAGATTTGACCCATATTATTGTAGAGGGCATTAGGGTGGTAAACATATAGTCTGGGAGTCCTTTCTTACAAATAACTATAGTGTTCCATACTCTCCATGTTAGGTCAATTACCCTAATATTAAGCTAAATATATTCTTAAGTTGTTTTTTCTTTTTATTTTTCAATAAAAATCATTTAAAATCATCCATAATATTTTCATATATTTTCTCTGTATTTTTTAGGGCATTTTTGTGGCCTACTTTTCTTATTCTTTTGTATTATTACCGATGTGGCCCTTTTCAATTTCCTTCCGCATCGAGTCTTTGCACTTTTTAACATTCCAGTCATTGCCGACATTTTGACTGACCAATATGCGGAACACAAAACAATTGCTAGGGGTATTGCTGAGACACACTCATGTACTCCTTCTCCTCAGTGTTTTGACCACACTGAGGAGGTGAGCAAAATAATTACAGTCCATACATTGTATCTAATAAGTTGTAGTATTAATCTGTTTAGGTAGTTCCCTTCAAATGTCATATTGTTTTGACCACACTGAGGAGTATTAATGTTAAGTCCGCGTGTCAGGTGCTTAGCTAGTATTTCCGAAGGGGTTATCCGGGCTAGTGTGAAGGTCCGTAATGGGGCCGAAGACCGAGACGGAAGTCGGATGGACTACGGACGGGGACGGAGGCGCCGGAAGCTTAGGGTAGGTCGCGGAATAGTTCAATCCGGTCACTGAGGTGTTCGAGGTCGAAGGGACTTGGCTTCAACTTATGTGTTGCGCCCTCCTCGATCGTCTGTCCCTAATTTCGGAAAGGAGGCGGGAGTTTACCGGAAATGAATCGGAAACTGGTGGGAGACTAAATCGATATTCGTACTAGCGAACAGTCCAGTCGACTGTCAGACTATATACATGTGGCTTATCCTTGTACTATTTTGCCAGTCATAAAACAAGAAGGAAAAGGAGTACAAGGGGTCAATAGTAAGGAAGAACAAGGGGGTAAGGTACGCGATACTAGCGCATCGGTTATCAAGATGCGGAATCCTAGGTTATGGGAATCGGAATCGGACTAGTGGTGGTTCAGACGGATGTTACGGGAACGGGAACGGAAACGGGAACGGAAACGGGAACAGGTCCATACTTCGATGGTTGGGGAGGATTCGGAGATGGGGGTGGGTGATTGTGGGGGTTGGTGTGGGTTTGTTGGAGGCATGGGGCGTAACAATTAATCTGTTTAGTCTGTGTTCCTACTCAAGTTACACTAATTTATTAGAGCTCATTTCCCTTCATGGTTATGGGCCCCGGGGACAAATCAGACAAGTTAATAACTGTAGAGAAGTTGGCTACTGATGGTACCAATAGAAAGCCACTCTCATCAGTCATTTTGAATCCAAGAACCTTCTCAAACCCATTGATGGCACAGCTGTCAGACCTCCAGATCCTCTTACATTTCCTAAAGGTCATATCCTTACAGATGATGAGGAGATACAATCAGATAAAGCTGAGGAGAGGCTTGAGAAGTTTATGTCAAGGGAAGGACAGGTTATAGATCAACTCATCATTTCTGTATCAGAGTTGTTGGCCTTGATGCTTCAGAAGACAAAGACTGCCAAAGAGGCATGGGATGCACTAGTCACTGAGATGACCAGGAAGCACAAGATGGTAGTGGTAACTCTTTAGCACCAACTTTGGATGCCTCTAGCTAAGCACCGACACATGGATTTAACAGTGGCAGTAAGGCAAGAATGATGTCAATGAACTTAGTATCAGAGATTGTGGCTCCCATTTCATTGAGCCATGTGTAGAAATCTTGGGCTTAATCCAGATGGTCTCTCAGATCATCATCCTTGGTACATTTCATGTTTCAACTGGAAGGGTTTTCTGGAGGTTCCAAATGGTTTCCAAGAGGGGGTTCACACTCTGGAGATGGAGGGACTAAGGTTGCAGGTTCACAGTTGGAATCAGAAAGGGGCAGAAAGACAGGCAGTGCCGGGGGGTCTAAGACTGTTCACGGTATTAGGTGAATCGAGTGGTTTGAGGTCGCAGGGACTTGGCTTCAACTTATATATTGTGCCCTCCTCGATCGTCTGTCCCTAATTTTGGAAAGTCGGAAAGTTTACCAGAACTGAATTGGAAAACTACGATGCAGAATTAATTCGATATTCATACTAGCAAATAGTCCAGTCGACTGGTGTCTTATATACATGTATCTAGTCTTTGTACTAACTTTTGCTGAGTAAAGACAAGGGGGGGAAGAGAGTACAAGGGGCAATACAGAATGAAGAACAAGGGAGTAAGGTACGCGATGATCCTGCACGTCGTTTATCAAAGGAGCAGAACCTTGGCTTCAGAATCTTCAGAGGTTTGGGAACATGGAACCTCGGGTTGATACAACAGAATTTGGAAAGCAGTTATTCAGGCTTTGAGTGGTTGGAAAGGTCCCAGAAATAGTGTGGGTGGTTGTGGGGATTAATGTGGGTTTATTGGCAGCATGGGCCATAACAGTATCCCTCCACTAGGACTGAGCCCTCAAGGTCCTAAGCTTATTCTTGCTGTGAATTGAGCAAAGAAGAGTGTGGGATTATTTTTTAGGTATATTGGGACGTAATAGGTGTTTTTTCCAAGCGCCTGTCCGATGTATATATAAGGGGTTTTTTCTCCCCCTCGAGTTCCTTTTCCTGCCCCCACCCATGTCCAGACTGGAGCAGAATATTGAAGTGGAAGTCTCGGAGCAGGTGCATGCTTTCCAGGCCAAATGTGCAGAAAAGATTTGCTTGTTGAAGGTGGAAGGGACGTAGAAACTGGAGGCCACCCAGAAGGTTGGAAAAAAATCAGAGGGCTGAAGTCCGAAAGCTGGAGGAAAAAACAAAGGAGACAGATTGGAGGAGGAGGGGGAAGGAAAAGGATCAAGCCGTGGAGCACGATGCCAAGGCTCTGGAGCTTGACCTCCTGGCCAGTCAGGTGGCTGAAGATCCAGAGGATGTACTGCCTTGAGGGGGTTTTGTTGCCCCATTGGGGTCCAAGAATGGGGATGATTCACAACAGGAGACCAAGTCCGATGAATCTTTGGATAGCAGTGTTCCCTCAGATGTAGAGTCCATCTTTTTGTCTGCTGGGGGCAATTCAGGGGGTAGGGAGGGCATCCCTATCGTGCCTGTAGTCAGGACAAGTACTGCTGCGAGGAATGCAGAGAGGAAGTGTCAGAAAAGTAAGGTGCAACGCATGAGTATGTTGAAGCCAAGCCACCCCGATTGGTCTACAGGACTTGGCCAATTCCTGCCAGCATTGTGAAGTTGGTACTATTGCAATAGTACTCAGCCCATGCATTGTTAGCATTCCTAGTGCCTGACAGTATCTCTTGCTGTAAATTCAGTGTGACTGGCTTGGGAAAATTTATGATGTAGCATAGTAAGCTCCAGCATCCACCAGCACTTCATATAGGGGGTTATTTTTAACTGTGGAACCTTGTCTCAGATTGTGGTCTGGATGGCTATTATCAGACAAGCTACATATGTTGGGGTATGATTTTATTCCCCTGCATTTGTGCTTTACACTTGCACTTATGTTTTTCTTTTCTGATTTTCTCTTTTACATTTGCATTCTCTAGCACTTAAACTTAAGTGCCCATATAAAGCACAAATGTGCACCTTTGGGCCTTGTCTTTATCATCTATATTGACAAGCCTCAAAGGCCCTTGTTGCTCTATGTGTGACAGTTAAGAGTTTTCATAGATCTTCCCTGCCATCAACATATTGGTCAAGGTCTGGTAGGGAGGTTGGAGCTATGGCTTGGTCTATCAGTTTTGTATCAAGATGTTAGGCACCGGGAATGCTGACAATGCATGGGCTGAGCACTCTTGCAATAGTGCCGACTTCACGATACAGGCAGGAATTGATGTTAGGGAATGGGGAATTCTCCAATAGATATGAAGGGCCATCAAACCAGGATCAGTATAATGGATCCCAAACCTCTCTCACTCAGAAAATAATCCAACAAATCAGTCTTAAATTGACTACCAAAAAATATAATAAATTTTGGCTGGCCATTTAAGAGTGAATTACTTAAAGTAATTAACTCTTAAACTATCAAGCTCTTCAAGCCCAAGGAAATCCTCCATAAACACTTATATTTTTCGCTTATTTCTATTTGGACCCACAAGGACCCACAGCCAGGCACCAAACACTTATACCCAGAAAATGGTACCAAACTGCTGACTCAAGCTCTCAAGACTAAATTTTACAATAAATTCCTGGGCTTATGTAATAACTATTACACATTAGGTCAGCCCAGAAGCTCGGCTTACTTACTATTAATATTTCATGACTTGACCAGTCATGAGACTACCAGCCATGGGAATATGACACATTAGTGACTATAGGGTGACTTATTTGTGACTACAGGGTGACTTGTAACTGCCACAGGCTTCTAGGACCTTCCATTCCTTTCCACACCCTTCCACCAATTTCAGGAAGGTCTCACCTTATTGGGGAGTTACATAATCAGCTTAGAATTAGTATATACATATAGAGACTAGTTCTGTAGCATAAAAGTAACTTAACAATCTATCTTACTATCACCCATAATCCATCAGATTATTTCCTGCATCAAGCACCCTTAGGTATGTTGATCTGAAGGTCAGCGCCACTCACTCTGGTATGTTGGTCCAAAGGCCAGTGCCACTTTCTCATAGGTATGTTGATCCAAAGGTCAGTGCCTCTGTCTCTTAAGTAGGTTGATCGGAAGGTCAGTGCTTGATAAAGGGTTCTTGGTTAAAACATAAAAAGTATGCAAAAACATAGTAAAAGAACTAAATCAGTTTTATAGAATATCTGTGGAAATGATCCTAGGCAAGGGTAGAATAATAGTTCATGTACACAAACTATTATTCCTACATGTAATTGAAAAGGCACCTGCCAAGGCCCCCTCTAAACAATTCTTTTTGGACATCAACCCGGACAGGCTTCCACTTGCCATCATCTTGTCGGAGAACTCGATTAGGCTTTCTTCACACCAAAGTTTTATCATGGTTCTCAGGTTACCTCATTTATGGTTCCAAAACAATCAGCCAAGTCCTGCAAACTGATTAGTGGCTTGGCTTCAACATACTCATGCATTACACCCTACTTTCTGTATGTGCCACTAATCTGGAACAGATGTAAGACCTGGGAGAGTGCCAAGAAGTGTTGGCCCAAGTAAGGGACTTCAGATGGGAGAAAGGAAGATGGGAAGACATAAACCTAGTCAATATTCAGAACAAGGAACTATCTACATACATGTACTACTTATATAGGTTAAGAAGTAAGATGTGGAATCAGGGTGGTATAAGGAATGGAGAACAATAAGGTATGGAGAGCATGTGGAGGTATTGTCCACAATGATCCAGAATAGAATAAGGAATGCAAACGAGAATAGAACAATGAAATATGGCTGAGAATAGAACAATGAAATATGGCTGAGAATAGAACAACGAAATATGGCTGAGAATAGAACAATGAAATATGGCTGAGAATAGAACAACGAAATATGGCTGAGAATAGAACAATGAAATATGGCTGAGAATAGAACAATGAAATATGGCTGAGAATAGAATAATGGGAGTGTGGATGAAAATTAGAACAATAGAAAGTGGCTGAATATAAAACAATAGGGCTGCAACTGAAGAGTAAGTGAATAATAAATGTCCCGAGAGAAAATGGGTGAGGGAAAGATGGAGAATAGAAGAATAACAAGAATAGAGGGGATGGGATGAAGGGAGTGAACCAAATGATGAACTGAATGTACCAAGCTGAGACCACATACTAGTGAAGAGTGACTTGTCACTAGTGTGTGGGATTAAATGGTAGGGGTTATTTGGTTGGTACTACCGAGTGAATTGGGGCTCGGTATTGTGTACTTGACAGTATCCCCTCCTTAGCAGCTGAACCCATGAAGCCAGTAGGCAGAGTGAAGTTAACAGACATGAGCGAGAGATGGAAGAGACTACTGCTAAAAATCCCAAGGAGGCCAGGACAAAGGTGGGCTGAGAAGGTGCTCAAAGAAGGGTGGTAGAGGCCCCCAAGGGTGAGTGGCGATTGGTGTTTTGCTGATGGCTTTTTGTTTTAAGATGAAAGGTGCAGAGCCCTCAACCATTTCTGGCAGAGTATGCAGAGTCTGTGATATGTATTGGGAGTCGAGTTGGCTCCATCGGGGGTTGATTGGTGAGTTATCTGATGCCCAGGACTGTGTTTATGCGAGTAGTTGGTTGCCTCTGCCTGAGTGGACTTCTTGTAGGTGGGAGGTTTGTGTTATGATAAGAGATTAAGATGAAAGAATGTAGTGGAAATAAAAACTCATGAAAGGCTTATGAGCAGTCAGACCAAAGCTGACATGAAAATTGTTATTAATACAGTTGAAAACTAAGCTACTTATATAAGAAAAATATGCTAATGTATGGAAAATACTTTCATATATGCACACGTCATATATGATGTGTGCAATTGATGATATGCGAGTGGATGTCACATGCAAGTCACATGTATGTGACAGAAAGGGAAACAGTATTGGTGATGCAATAAACATAACATCGCAGTGATAACAATATAATAAAAGGAGAAATAAAAGGAAAATAGAAATAATCATGAGAAAAAACAAAAAGAATAGTGAAAAGAATAGAGAAATGAAAATAATAATGAACACCAACTTTTTAACTTTCTAACATGCCCCTTCAAACCCTGACAGCTCGCAGAATTGATGAGTGAGAAGGGTTTGTACTAATATACAACGAAATGACAAGGTCAGGGTGGGAAGTAACGATGATAGCATTGGGTGACAACAAATGTGAATGAGATTTGTGTAATGCATTGTGACTGATGCTGATGGCGATGGTGGCAACTGCATAAATGACCTATGGAAATTGAGGATCCATGTGCATGACATGGAGGCGACGGGGATATGAAAAGAAATAATAGGAACCAAAATCAGTGATTGGGTGAAGAACATGACCAGGGACAAGGTGCATGTGGTACGGGATGTTGTAATTGACTAATGTTGCAAACGAGGTGCTGAAATGGGGAGTGATGGAAATGTTGGTCACATGAATGAGAACAATGTACACGAGTACATATAGTTCCAATAGAATGCAGCCAAGGTGCAACCAATGCACATACGATGGGAATGCATATAGGACGGTAGAGATAACATGCAAGCAAGTGAGACACAAGCTTAAAGCTGCGGTGATTACTGCTGCACCACACATGGAACACGGGTGGTGATGCAGTTAATGGGGAATGCAAGCAATGAAACTGATGTGGAACAGAAGGACATGAGCGAACAATCACTGATGGCAAGAATGATACCATGCGAGTGATGCATGCATGAGAGGGAATGGGCCAATGGGCATGTAAAAAATGGGTGTGCAGACAAAATGGAGTATGCACAAGCAAACGGATGGTTGGGAGGTGCAGAGACGATGGGTGAATGATGCTGATATTGGGTGGACTGTTGCACAGATGGCACACATGTGGTCAGAATAACATGGCAATAGATGGTGAACATGGGCCATGGGCAAGACACAAAATAGGCATGGCCAGTGCAAATAATGTGCCCATGGCACGAATGAGCAAACAGGGTACTAGTGATGAAAACACTCGCAGGCTGCAAGAACATGATGATGGGAGATCACCAGACACATACGAGGTGCAAACAGTGTAAGGGCCAAGGTCCAATCAGCATAACCGATGCATGGAGAAGGTGTAGGCAGCAAGAACGATGTTTAGACAAGGCATGGGCATTGGGGGTGTTGCAACGCATAGTATGGGTTTTCATAAAACATGTATATGGTGTGGGCAAACTTGAATTGAGCCCAAAATGGTAATGATAGTGCAAGTGATGAGAGCTGATTGGGGAAATAATAGGAACAGTGCACAAAAGATGATGGCAGGCAAGCAAATCAGACACAAATTGCAGGGATTACAAGGGCAGCATATAAACAGATATGAATAGCAGCGGAGATAATGGTTGCACAATGTACGAGAATGATGGGGTGCATCCGATGAAAATAACATGGTGAGGATGGAGCATGTGCGAGCAGGCCATGAACGACCAGTGCATGGAATGATTGCATATGCACACAAGTAGAAAAAGAACCCAACTTGGATAGTACACAAATGGTGTGATGGTACATCTTTATTATCTTCTTCAGGCAATATTTCTTCAACCAATTTTTCTCTCTCTCCTATATCAAATGATGATAACACAATGCAAATGAGAAGCAATGGATTGAGTTGGAGAATACCCAAACGGCACAATGAAGATGCAAACAATGTGAATGTGATGCACACAACAGTGGGATGCAAAACAATGGGGACAGATTGACATGTTGATGATACTCATATAACTTCATAAGATAATGCAAATTGATTGACTTCCACTCAGCTCAATATATCAAATCTGACTTCCTCCTCAAAAATTTCTCCTCAAATCATCTTCTTCAAAAACAATGGCATGCCTCAACTTTGACTTGATTCAATATGGCTCAATGGCTCATTTCAACTTGACAATAGAACTCGGCTGGGTGTACAAGAGTTGCAAATATGACTCTTGCCTTGAAAACCAAAATATCATGGACTTTAGATATAAAGTCCCTTGACTTGACTCGGATAATAAAACTCAATGAGAAATCAAAATCATGAATGGGTTGAAATGGGTCATAATGGGTTGTAAATGGGTTGTAATGGGTTGTATGGATGGCTGGTCCATGTGGCAGTGATTAATAGAGATATCAAGTAAAGAGCACCAAAGCAACTCAATGAGAGCCAAACTGAGACTCTTAATCATGTTATGATAGGATTTTAAGATGAAAGAATGTAGTGGAAATAAAAACTCATGAAAGGCTCATGAGCAGTCAGACCAAAGCTGACATGAAAATTGTTATTAATACAGTTGAAAACTAAGCTACTTATACAAGAAAAATACGCTAATGTATGGAAAATACTTTCATGCATACACATGTCATATATGACACGCGCGATTAATGATACACAAGTGGATGTCACATGCAAGTCATGTGCATATGACAGAAAAGGAAACAGTATTGGTGATGCAATAAACATAACATCGCAGTGATAACAATATAATAAAAGGAGGAATAGAAGGAAAATAGAAATAATCATGAGAAAAAAAAACAAAAATAATAGTGAAAAGAATAGAGAAATGAAAATAATAATGAACTTCAACTTTTTGACTTTCTAACAGTTTGGACAGGGCCACTGGGTCAGGTTGGCCAGGAAGATGGGCCAACCTGGGTTCGGGAGGTTTAGGAGAGGGTTCAGGAGAGGTGGAGTAGAAGTGGAAGGAATGGGGGATAGGAATGAAAAGAGGTGAGGAAGTGGAAGAAAATCGAAAATCATAAGAGAAAGAGAGACATGTCAAATTTTTGAGAGCCTGGGTTGGAATGGGCATAGAAAATAGACAGACTGAGGAATTTAGAAGCAAGGGGAACTGAGGAGGGAATTCAGGAGTTGTAGAGACTTGTAAGGAGAGCCCTAGTCAGGTTTGAAAGGCCATGGACCTGGTTTATCAGGATAGGCAAGATGGAATTCTGCAACAATCTCAGGAGCATTGCAGAGTTTGGTTACTAGTAACCAGGACTTCTTATCCTCTGTGCCTTCATAACCTGTCCAATGGACCAGGTAAAGGAGGCTACAAGGTCTTCATTGTCGGTCAGTCTTTGAGTCAAGGATTTTGGCTATCTTGTATTCGATTTCTCTGTCAAATTTGACTGGGGGAGGTGGAGGCTGACTTGATTGGGTATGGAGTTGGGGGTTGTAGGTTCAAGCATTGAGACATGGAAGACTGGGTGTACTACCTGCACGGTGTTGGGCAGATGGAGAGTATAGGAGTGAGTGCTGACTTGAGCAATTACCTCAAAGGGGCCAAGAAATTTCTCTGCAAGCTTCTTGGAGGGTCGAGTGGTGTGGAAAAACTGAGCTTTGATGATTATTGTTGATCCAATTGCAAATTTGAGAGTGGCGAGTCTTTGGTAATCTGCTGAGACTTGATAACATGATTGAGTGTCACTGATTTGTTCTTTCAAGGCTTCATAGAGTTGATTTAGGTCCACAGCAAATTTGCATGCTCAAGAGTGCATGCCACTAATTTGGACAGAAGAAAGACCCAGGAGAGTGCTGAGAGTGTCAGCCTGAGTAAGGGACTTCAGATGGGAGGAGTGTCAGGCTGTGGTAATGCCGAAGATGCGAGTAGGGAGTGGCCAAGTCCTGCAGGCCAAAAGTAGTGGCTTGGCTTTAATGTACTTGTACATTACACCCTACTCTTTATGCATGCCACCAATTTGGAACAGAAGGGATACTTGGGAGAGTTCCAAAGGTGCCAGCCTGAGTAGAGGACTCTACAGAAAAGGGAAGGTAAGGGGCCTAAGCCTAGTCAATATCCAGAATGAGGAAGTATGTACATGCATGTCCTACTTATATAGGTGTTAGAGTCCGAGTTCGCATCAGGTCTGAGCTGACATAAGTCGGTCCGAGTCGTGTGTTCGGAGTCGTAAGGACTTGGCTTCAACTTTAATGTTGCGCCCTCCTCAATCGTCAGTCCTTTATTTCGGAGGTTCGGAGGAGATAAGTTTTCAGAGTTCAAGAGTGAGTGGGAATACAAGTCGATATTCGAACTAAGGTATAGTACAGAAGTCTGGAGGTATTTATACATAAGATCCTTATTGTAACTAATTAGGAATAGTCAAGAGAACAATAAGACGAACGAAAATGGAGTACAAGAAGATCTACAACTGGTGTTACAATAAGACTATTGTTCGACAAGAAAGGAAGGTTGTCCGAGGTCTGAGGTGATCATCGTTGGTCGGACTCAGAGGTGATCAGGTGGGTTCGGACTTCCTCAGACTTGGTTCAGAGCAGGATGCTTCGTAGCACCCAATGTCAGATGTCCGAGGTGTCGGGGTTATATCACGGATATAACAATAGGTTAGGAAGTGACATGTGGAATAAGGAATGTGGGACAATGATGTATGCAGAGCATGTGGGGGTATTATCTACAATGAGCAAAAAATAGAATGGAGGAATGTAAATGGGGATAGAATAATAAAAATAGAATAATAGGAATGTGGCCAAGGATAGGATAATAGGGAGTGCCTGGCTATAAAACAATGGGTTATGACCGAGGATAAAACAATGGTCAGGTGTCCCAAGGTAAGATGGATTGAGGATAAGGAGCAGATGGGATAGGATTAATGGATGGTGAATGAGGCAAAATGGATGAGGGGTAGGGACATGGAATGTGGGTGGTGGATGTGCTGAGCCGAGACTGGCATACCAAGTGACCTGCATGTGGCTTGGACACTTGTGCATGGGCATAGTCTAACTGCTTGGTCGGCACTGCCAAATTACCAGACACTCGGTACGTGTACTTGACAAGGAGGGAAGACAAGAAGACATAAACCAAGTCAATATTCAGAGTGAAGAACTATCTACATACATTTGCTACTTATATAGATTAAGAAGCGAGATGTGGAACAGGGTGACATAAAGAATGGAGAACAATAAGGTATGAAGAATCATGTGGAGGTATTGTCCACAATGACCAAGAATAAAATAAGGAATGTAAATGAGAATAGAATAATGAGATATGGCTGAGAAAAGAATAATAGGAGAGTGGGTGAGAATAGAACAATGGAAAATTGGCCGAACATAATACAATAGGGCTGTGACTGAACAATAAGTGAATAGCAATTGTCTCAAAGGGAAACAGGTAAGGAAAAGGATAGGGGATGAAAGAATAATAAAGAATAGAGGGGATGGGGTAGGGAGAGTGGACCAAATGATGTACCAAATGTGCCAAGCCAAGACCATGTACTAGTGAGGAATGACTTGTCACTGGTGTGTGGGTTTAAATGGTAAGGGTTATTCGGTCAGTACTGCCGAATGAACCAGAACTCCTATTTAGCAATGACTCAAACCAGTCATGTGACTTCATCAATGACTCATTATGACTCAGAGGGCATGAGTCGCTGGATTCTGATTGGACAAGGACAGTTTTGTTGGCATAAGCAAATTAAATATTTTTATGACCTTTACGAAACTCACGACTTTTACGAGTGTATTATGATCTATTCATGAAGACTGAGCCGAGTCAA
>QLPG01010938.1:0-16683 GCA_003314385.1 Gomphus sp. MG54 | reverse complement strand
GGTAAATGAGTGAGGGGGAAAGAAAAGGAGTGTAGGGATGATAAAGAATAGGGGTTGGGAAAAGGATAATGAACCAGGTGATAAACCAGGTGTACCAAACCAAAACCGTGTGCCATGGGATGATATGAGTGAGGGTCGGTCGGTCGGTCGGTACTGCCGAGTAAGTCAAAGCACAATGTATGGTCGTGATACTTGGCCTATATGTTACCTATTGTTGTGACGAGGGGCGGAAGGAACAGGAGAGAGAGGGGGAGATGGAGAAAGGAAAGAGGAACCAGGAATAAGGGCATAAGGGTATAACGGCCGAGGGACACAAACGAGAGGGAATCCAGAATGATTGAACGCAGAGGGACGACAGGGACGTAGGAACAGGAACGGAAGGATGGGATACAAAAGGAGAGAAAGGGATCAGTAGGGGGAACATTTGAAGAGGACATAGGGACAAACTTACGCGATAAAGAACAACAAACGACTGTACCGGAAGAAGGGGTAATAGGGATTAAGGGGTTTCCGATCGGACAGGGCTTCAGAATAATTCAGTAAGGATGACAATCGGCGACATACAGGGATAATCAAGAAAGAGGGCGATGACCATATATCGAGATCGAGAACACGGTCGCTGCATTAGGACAACCTGTCTTGTCACAGGAGTAACTCATTCACATATAAAAGCCAGTAGTTACAAAGGATGTACTTCAGTTCCAATTTCTATTTCATTCGTCTCTTGACCCATTGACAAGCTTGATACCTGTATACGCGATCGGAATCTCGAATCAACTTACATTCTGTTATCTTATCAAACACCCAGATACGCTGGGAAATTATCACTAGGTGTAGTACACACCATTCACACCATTTATTCAAATATATTTCCACGCGATGAATATCTCACAAGTCACACATTACCTATCTGAAACGACTTTTAAACTATTACCTATGACCATTCAACAGGGACTCTCACTATTGACCAGTCACACTATATTCAACATATTATTATGTGTTTTGACCTGTTACAGTACCAACCAGCATATACCCCATTGTCTACAGGGACACAGCTTGTCACAAATCCTGAGGAAGATTTAGATGCCAGCCTCACCTCATATTACTAACACATTGTTGTATTGAGGTGAAAAGAATGACCAGACTGGGAATTGAACCCAGGGCTATAGCAAATATAGCTATGGTGTTAACCACTACACCATCTAGTCCGCATGGGTAACCTTTCAGGATGACTCATATAAATGAAGACCACTTCATGTTGAGTGACAGAGCCCTAGTTAGTTATCAGATTGTCAATACTACTCATAGAGCTCTGTGTTGTCTTAGAAATTCATTAAGACTCATGAGGTATGAATAGTATGTGGGATTAGACAACCCAACACCTCCCCCTAATCCAGTACTATTCAGATCACCAACAGCAACCTGAGCATTGCACCCGGGGCCCATAACCTGTTGACAGGGAAGGTCTAGAGACTCTTAACTGTCACACACAGAGAGCAACAATGGCCTTTGGGGCTTGTCAATATGGATGCTAAAGACAAGTATATAACAAAGTAACTACTAACCTTTGGGGCTTATCAATATGGATACTAAAGACAAGGCCCAAAGGTGCGCAATGGTGCGTCGTTATGGGCGCTTATTTTAAGCGCCAGAGAACGCACATGCAAAAGAGAAAAGAGCAAAAGAGAACCAAAGATGCAAGTGCAAAACACAAATGCAGGGGAATAAAATCATGACCTAACACCCCCCCCTGATGAGCTACCACTGCAATACTCACATATGCTTTTCAATCCCCATCAGTTTCCTACACCTCTCCACTTTAACTCGCTCCAATGGCTTGGTGAGTAGATCAGCAGCCATATCAGTGGTGGGAATGAAGAGAGGACTGAGCGTGCCAGCTGCAACTTCATCACAAAGCCAGAAGAACCGCAAATCAAGGTGTTTCATCCGACCATGGTGTTCAGGGTTTTTGGCAACAGAGATTGCAGATTGGTTGTCAATGCGAAGGGTAGAGGGTGAATCAAATGTATACCCAAGTTCACCAAGGAACTGTCTAAACCAGACCACTTCCTTTCCAGCATGAACAGCAGCAACAAATTCTGCCTCAGTGGTGAAGGGGGTTACTATGGTTTGGAGTTTGCTGGACCAGCTGATCGCACCTGTGCCCATTTTGAGGAGATACCCACTGGTAGACTTGCCATTGTCTAGGTTCCCAGCATGGTCAGCATCGGTATAGCTTTCAAAGAGTTCACCTGATGGTGAGGGTGCATATCCAAGCTGATAATCCATGGTCCCCTTCAGATATCGAAAGAGGTGTTTGACTGCTTTCCAGTGTGCCATGCCAGGGTTCTGATTGAACCGGCACAAGACTCCAACAGCATAGGAAATGTCAGGATGAGTTGCAACTGACAGATACATCATGGAGCCAACAGCAGATGCATAAGGGATGTTCTTCATCTCAGCAATCTCCTCAGAAGTTGTAGGGGACATAGAGGATGACAATTTGAGACCTGGGTCTATGAGTGTGGTGACAGGTGTACTGTCTGCAAGGTTGTAGCGATCAAGCATGTCAGAGATGTACTGTGTTGAGGTGAAAAGAATGACCAGACTGGGAATTGAACCCAGGGCTATAGCGAATATAGCTATGGTGTTAACCACTACACCATCTAGTCCACATGGATAACCTTTCAGGATGACTCATATAAATGAAGACCACTTCATGTTGAGTGACAGAGCCCTAGTTGGTTATCAGATTGTCAATACTACTCATAGAGCTCTGTGTTGTCTTAGAAATTCATTAAGACTCATGAGGTATGAATAGTATGTGGGATTAGACAACCCAACACCTCCCCCTAATCCAGTACTATTCAGATCACCAACAGCAACCTGAGCATTGCGCCCGGGGCCCATAACCTGTTGAGGTGAAAAGAATGACCAGACTGGGAATTAAACCCAGGGCTATAGCGAATATAGCTATGGTGTAAACTACTACACCATCTAGTCCGCATGGGTAACCTTTCAGGATGACTCATATAAATGAAGACCACTTCATGTTGAGTGACAGAGCCCTAGTTAGTTATCAGATTGTCAATACTACTCATAGAGCTCTGTGTTGTCTTAGAAGTTCATTAAGACTCATGAGGTATGAATAGTATGTGGGATTAGACAACCCAACATGTTGGGTCTCTAATATATACAATGTTAGATTCTTGATCTGACATTTGCTTCACAGTAAATTGCCTCTCATATTTTAGCTCAAAACCAACTCAATCATACCTCAGTGCCGCTCAGCATGTACTCCATTATCTTTCGAGCATACAAGACTATACACTGATGTATGGAACAAATGACTCTACTGAGTTAATTGGATATAGCAACTCTGATTGGGCCTCAGATGCTGACACCTGCCATTTGAACACAGGCTACACTTGATCCTTGCTAGAGGTTCCATTTCCTGGGCCACCCAGAAATGATGTACAGTTGCTTTATCATCCACCAATGCCGAGTGTACAAAGCATGCAAAATGGACAGTATCACTCCTGCAGCAACTTGACTTCAATGTTAACCTACCAGTTGAGCTTTACTCCAATTCACAAGGAGCCCATGCCATTTCAGACAACAATGTATTTCATAAACAGACCAAGCATATTGACATTAGATTTCAATATATATGTGACCTCTTTCAGCAGGGGATCATTAACATCTCAGCCATAACTACAAAAGACAATGTCACTGACTTCCTGAGAAAGTCTTTATCTCAAGCCTGACACTCTTTTCTCAGATGCAAATTTGGAGTCCTCAATGTCTCAATCACAGGGGAGTATTGTAAAAGTGTTCACATGAGACACATGTAGCTTGATATACCTTTTTATATCCACACAATAAGACTCAACACTCCCCATTTGTTATTGTTCTTTTACACACATTATTGTTCCTCTTTAGCTTACCATGTATAGTATATACAGACAATAAGACTAGTAGTATAAATACTCTACTTGCTTCTGAACTCATCTTAGGTATTTCCATCCTATAAATCTAAGGTAGCAGACAAATGGTTTCCACTAAGGTCGTGTGACATGACAGTCATGGTCACAGGTACAAAAATTTTTGTTGTTGAAAAAAAATTGTATTCTGCTACAGAGGATGGCAAATTTTTTTAGAAATAATGATTCGGCTACACTATATAATATCAGCTGCCTTGTCCAACTCAGCTAAAATAGTATCTGGCATGTTGCCAGATCCATGTGCAAAATGATGGATATGACACTTGAGTCACGTGACCTTAGCAGAATATGTCCTCTGCATTATCTGTGGGAATGTCTTTCTATATATGGAACATTTCCTTATATAGGTGATTATGTCAGCACAAAAATTTTGTGACTAAAATTTTTTTGACAGTGTCAGACTGCTTAAAACTGTGATTATGAATTTTGGGAAGATGTTTGAAAGTTTTGATATACTGTCAAGCGTCAGATTACTGACGGACTTCGGTACTGCCGAGGGGTGTTGTCGAAAGGTCGGGCAGACTATGGCCAAGTCCTGCAGGTCAAGAGTAGTGGCGTTGGCTTCAACGTACTCGTGTGTTGCGCCCTACTTGCCGTGCGTGCCACTGTATTTGCAACAGACAGATACTTGGGGGGATGCTGAGGATGCCAGCCCGAGTCGAGGACTTAACAGAAGAGAAGAAGGTAGAAGGGCCTAAGCCTAGTCGATACCCAGAATGAGGAAGTATGTACATCCATGTCCTACTTATATAGGTTAAGAAGCGACATGTGGAATAAGGAATGTGGGACAATAAGGTATGCAGAGCATGTGGTTATTGTCCACAACGAATAAAATTAGAATAAAGAATGCAACGCAGGGATAAAACAATGAAAGATAGGATAATAGGAATGTTTCCAAGGATAGGACAATAGGAGGTGCTAGACTATAAGACAAGGCTTGTAACCGAGGATAGTACAAGGGCAGGAAGTCCCGAGGTGAGAAGGGTCGAGGGGTGGGGACAGGGAGTGTGGATGGTAGACGTGCCGAGCCAAAACTGGTGTACCAAGTGTTATGCATGCAACGCGGGTACTTGGTCACAGATATGGGGTGATTGCTCGATTGGCATTGCCAAATGGACGTGTCTCAGTATGGTACTTGACATATACTACATTTGCAATAGTGATCTTTTTCAAAAAGTAAAACCAAGACTATGTACATATAGTTCTATGCCATTGATCTGTGGTGTCAGAATCATTTTTTGTCAATATTGCCAGATCCTTGTGCAAAATGGTGGATGTGACATTTGAGTCACATGACCTTAGTTTATGACTTTATTGTTTTATATTTGACCACATTCTTTTGTCTTATTTTTGGTTGCACCCTTATTATCTTACCTGGCCATCTTTCATTGTCCTATTTTTGTTTATATTCTTTGTTCTATTCTTAAGCATTGTGGACAATGCTTCCACATGCTCTCCATACCTTATTCTTTTCTCCATGTCTTATGCTACCCTGATTCCACATCTCACTTCTTAACCTATATAAGGAGAACATGGATGTAGGTACAGTCAAGTACATGTACTGAGCATTGGTTCACTCGGTAGTGCTGACCAAATGATCAGCCTAATTCCATGTGCAAGTGACCAAATCATATACAAGTCACTTGGTACATTGGTCTTGGCTTAGGACATTCTTCATCCACATCTTCTATCCTTCCCTCATCCACTCTTCCTTCATTCATTTTCCATTATTCCCACCCCATTTATTCTTTTATTCCTCAGCCCATTTTACCTTGGGACTTTTTTTTATTGTTTTATCCTCGGCCATGAGCCTATTGTTTTATATTTGGTCATTTTCTATTATCTTTTTCTTGGCCACATTCCTATTATCTTATTTTCTTTGTTCTGTTCTCATTTGCATTTCCTTGTTCTATTCTTGATTGTTGTGGACAATACCTCCACATGCTCTTCATACCTTATTGTTCTCCATGTCTTATACCACCCTGAATCCACATCTCACTTCTTAACCTATATAAGTAGTGCATGTATGTAGATAGTTTGTTATGATGTGAAGGAATAATGTAATCATAATAAACATAAAATCTCCCAAAGATAAATCAATGGTGAGGTTCGGGACAGGGTACAGCTTTAACTTGTGTGTTGTGCCCACCAGATCGCACTGGCCCTAATTTCAGAAAGTGAGACAGAGAATTAGCTTAGTCAAAAATCAAGGTCGATTATCTGACTGAGGACTGAACTACTAAAGTACAAGATCTTTATACTACTTTCAAATCTACTAGGAGTCGACTAGATTCCTATAATAGAATAAGAAAGCCAAGGATCGTGAAAAGTGAGAACAGAAATACTATGTCCCAAAAATCGATCTCCTCCATGACATTGGGGAGTGATGTGTCACTCTGATTCCCAACGGAGTTACCTTAAGGAACATAATAGCAAATCGGATATAAGAGACTGAACAGAATTGCAAATAAATGAAAGTGGAGTGGAATGTAAATGAAAGGATATTGATGTAAATGAAGACAGAATGGAATAGTGAGCATATGGAGTGTGATGTAAATGGAATGAATGAATTGACAGGAGCATGTGAAGCCAAGACAGATACACGAGGTGCATATAGTCCATGGGCTAAGGGTGTATAGTTGAATAGGCAAGCGAGGGCGGAGTTGGGCTGAGTGGGCTGAAATGAATAGTCGGGTATGCCAGCGTACGGTTCCTAACTGTATCCCCCCTTATGGCTGAGTCCTACGAGGATGAAGTTCTAGAACAGTGGCCCTGTTGGAGTTTGGAAATACAAAAGCATATAAGAGTGACCGTGAGGGAGTTTGGGGGGTAACCATCGATGTTGCAAATGGAAGACTCGTATATCAACCCCTCATACATCCACAAACTCATAGGCATATACAGCTCACCCATTGCATCATACCTCAACACCCCTCATCCCATTGACATCCCCACCCCCTTATTGTTCAGCATCAAACATGCTAGGACACAACTTGAAGAAGATGCGCAAGGTGCCATTGACATGAGGGTGCTGTGGATCGAAGGCTCGCACTCAAAAAGTGAAAAGGTAAGTAAGCCTCCTCTTGTGATTCAATTTTTTGCTTATTGGCTGTTTCCCTTAGTATGCTCACCTCGAAATGTAAGGTGGTGACACTGACAATCTCGTCATGTTCTATTGTGATGCAAGGTTGGTCAAGGAAGATGGAGATACCCCTTGGATCGAAGGCCATAAGTCGGATGCTCCGTGTGATTGATGCATCAAGTGTCACAACACATGTCTGAGGAAGTGGGATGGTGAGTTGGATTTGGGTGCGTGCATGTGGTGTAGTGAGTAAGGTGTGGGATGTTCAATCAATGTGTGAGGTAGAGGTACTAGTAATAGGAAAGGGAAAGGAAATGTAAGGAATAGTGAAGTTGAAGGAAGTGCAAGGAAGAAAAGGGCAAGGGAAGGTACCCCTGAAGTTTGCGATTCAGACAGGCCAGAACCTTCAAAAAGGAGGAGGATCCAGCCCAGGATGCACACTCCCCTCTTCTAACGTGGGGCCTCAACTTCTCAGCCTTCATCCCCTTCACCTCCTGAACCACCCACTCTCTCATCACCACTGGTGGTACTGACACTGCACATAACAGTGTCAACACCTATGCCTCCACCCCCTCCACCCCCTCCTGCTTCACCTCCTACTCCTCCTCCACTGCCTATGCCATCTCCCCTGCCTCTTCCTTCACCGCCTCCTGTGGTCATCCCCCCTCCTCCCCTTGTTGTTCCTGCACCTCCCCAGCCCTCCCTAGTCATCACGTTGACTGCAGCTCTGGTGGAGCTCAAGTGGTCGGTTGACAAGCTTCCATCAAGTCCATGATACCGAGTCCCGGTTCACTCAGCAATACCAACCGACCGACCCTCACCCACATCACTCCTTACCATCATGCAGTCTCGGTTCAGCACATCTGGTACATCATCTGGACCACCCCTCTCATCCCATCCCCTCTGTCCCCTTCTAATCTCTCATTATCCAACTCTTCTCTCACCTGTTTCCTGAATTACTCTTACTCAGTCGCGGCCCTATTGTTTTATCTTCAACCACTTCTCTATTATTCTATTCTCACCCACTGTCTTATTATCTTATTCTCAGCCATCTTCCATTATTTTATTCTTGCTTGCATTTCTTATTCTATTCTTAATTACTGTGGACAATACCACCACATGAGCCTCTGTACCTTATTGTTCTCCATTCCTTATGCCACCCTGTTCCACATCTTGCTTCTTAACCTATATAAGTAGCAGATATATGTAGATAATTCCTCACTCTGAATATCAACTTGGTTTGCACCCCTCATCTGCCTCTCTTCTGCCAAAGTCCTTCACTCAGGCTGACATCCTGGGCATCTTCCCACATCACTCTTCCACCCTAAATCAGTGGCATCCACAGAACAGCAGGGTGCAATGCACAAGCACGTTGACGCCTAGCTGTCAGGGGACTACCGGTTTATTCCTCTTTTCCTTCCTTTTATTCCTTTTATCTCCTTCATTTCTCTTATTCCTTGCTTATACTACTTCTTTAATCATTTCTCTATCTTCCCTTTTCATATGTTTGCTATAATCCCTTCCCCTTAATCTTCTATTGTCTTCTTTGCTGGCTGTGACAGGTTTGTTATGTCACAGTCACTGTAGCTATATAGTTGCTGCTTAGGTAAGGGGGTCCTTTGGTTTTTCTCTTCTGGACCTCCCTGCCAGGTAAGCAGCTCGCATGTATTTAGCTACATTGCCTTTTATATACTTACTTCTGGACCTCCCTGCCAGTGTCTGGTAGTGCCTGTGGGTAAACTTAGGGTCCGAGTCCCTGGGTTAGGCCCTGGGTAGGTCACAGGGCTGAGTGGTGTCCTGCTGTTGGTCTCCCAGCAGGTACTGGAATCAGTACCCAAGTAGGTTGCCCTTACACTAGCCACCCTAAACAGTCTGCAGGACTTGACCACCTCCTGTCCCTATCATCGGCAATACCGAACCAAAACAGCTTTGACATGAAGTAGTGGATAGCAGGCATGAGAATGCTGAGCTGAGGATGACAAATGATAAATTGCAAGCAGAGGTAAGGAACTTATCATTGCAGATAGGTTATCGAGGGTCCGCCAGTGCAGACGTTGTATAGGAACCACCCAGGGTGTGGGGAACTTGGGAGAATTGGCTGTTGGGGTCTGAAAACCCAAGGAGTGCCTTTGAGGAGGATGAGGATGATTAAATGGATCTAGGATTGTAGAATAGGAATGGATTTTGAATTGTATATATATATATATATTTGAATTGGACTTAGCATGAATTGAATGGTTTGGAATTCAGAGTTGAATTGGAATAAGGAATGATGGAATGGAAACTGAGAGTTGAACTTGAAAATGGAAGGAAGAAGCTGAATTGCAAGTTGGAATGAGTGAATCGGAATGGAGGTTGTTTTATTTTTGAACTTGAGGACAGAGTGAACGGAACTGAAATGCGAAGAGTGATAATGAACGGAATGAGCGAGAGTGAACAGAAGAGAAATTGCAAGGTGCTTATGGAATGGGTAATGGTCCAGGTTTGGATGGATATGACTTGTGAAAGTCTTGAACGAGTTCTGAAGCATGGTTGAGTTCTGTTGCAAGGAGCCAAGAAGTTTCTTCATCTGTGCCTTTGTATCCTGCCCACCACACTAAGTACAACAACTTTCACACCATATGTCAATTATCGATTTTCGAGTCAAGGATCTCAGATATCTCAAATTTGGTTTCACCATCGATTATGACTGGGGGTGGAGGTGGTTGAATGTGATTAGGAATGGGATTAAGAGAGACTGGCTCGAGCATTGAAATGTGGATTACAGGATGTACTGCATTCATGTAGTTTGGGAGTTTCAGAGTAACTGAGTGAGTACTGGGACATGCAATAATTTCAAATGGACCTAAAAACTTCTCAGCTAGCTTTTTCACAGGATGGGTAGTCCTGAGGAATTTGGCTTTGATAAACGTGAGACTGCCAATAAGAATGCACCTATATAAGGAAATATTCCATATATAGAAAGTCATTCCCATCGGTAATAGTGACAGTCCAGGGTGTCTGTTGCTATCAAAAATCTACTAGAACATGCCTAAACTTAAGAGAAGCCAGACAGTGTCTAACCTTGGGACCCATGCTATCAAGGTTTGACCTTTTAATCTGTTCAGGATGAATTGTTGATAAGAATTTCCCTACAGAAGCAGAAAATTGCGTAACCTGATTCAGATAGGGAGGAAGCCCAAAGCCTTTTATTCAGTGGAGATTTCTCACAAAGCCAAAATTCATCAGCATCCACTTTGTCTCTGCTGTCTGTGAACAATGATGTTCTAGTGCATGACCTCAATAGCCTTGAGAAGTGGCTTGCAAAAGGGAAAAAACAATTGGCAAAATTGTTTAGATCGTAAAACAGTGACAAAACTAAGCAATGGGGACCATACAAGAAAAAAGGCACAGTCCAATCCATACAGACACAACAGCATAATAAAAAGAAACAATGGGACTGGACAGCAAAAATGTGGGATAGAGGTTTTGGTGATATATGTGTCCTTCTTCGTGGCATGCCATCAAAGCAACCACCTGCTCTTAAGAAAGTTGAAATAGATTCAGATTCAGATCAAGGGAGTATAACATTGGATACCACAGATAGGGAAGAAGATGACATACCTATGGTTACCCAAGTTAATGGGCCAGAGCGAGAGGAGGATAACCTGGGTGACATTCCTGACATTGTTCAGGACAATGTTGAAACTATCCCAAAATGGACTCCATCACAACCATTTACACCACCACCAGATCTGTCAAGCCCGCAACACTGAGCACTGACCCACTCGGGAACACCAACCAACCGGCCCTTACCCACATCATCTTGCACTACCGCACGGCCTCGGCTCAGTGCACCCGGTACATCATATAAACCACTCCTCTCATCCATCCCCCTTCATTGTTCCTTCACCCCCTATCCACTCCTTAACCCATTTCCCCCAAACAACATGATGGCCACTCATTGTCCTGGCCACTGCCATTGTTTTATCTTGGGCCATCCTCTATTGTTCTATGCTCGCCTACTATTTCATTATCTTATTCTCAGCCATACTCTATTATTCTAATTCCGCTTACATTCCTTATTCTATTTCTGATCAATGTGGACAATGCCTCCATGTGGTTACCTCATACCTTATTGTCTCCATTCCTTACGCCACCCTGTTCCACATCTTGCTTCTTAACTATAAAAGTAGCAGGATGTATGTAGATAGTTCCTCACTCAGAATATCGATTGATTCGCACCCCTTTGTCCGCTTCCTATTTCTAAAGTCCTTCACTCAAGCCGATGCCCTCAGCACCCTCTCAAGGCTCCCCTCACTATCCAAATTAGTGGCACGCACGGAACAGCAGGGTGCAACGCACAAGCACATTGAAGCCTAGCCACTCTGAAACGGTTTGCAGGACTTAACCGATATCTTGGCATCACTGAATCTTGACAAGATCCTGACCTTGTCAACCTATGAATTTCAGATCTTAAGCAAATTCTGCAGCCAGAAAGGAAGACAGGTGATGGCTATATGGACCCAGGCTTTGATTACACACTTTGCACACACCTCAAGCTAATGGGTAACTTCCTCCACATTTATCGCTTTAATGGATACCAAGGATGGATTGCAGCATCCAAGCAAGCGGCAAGCATTGCAGGCAAGAATCCAGAATGGATAGCAAGATGGCTATGTGAGTGGACACACAATTTCATCAGTGATCTAACAAACCTACCAGAACATGAATATGGGAAATTCAATTCAACAATTCTTGGAGGATGAAGATTTGGCACAAGAAATCTGTTTGCACTTGCAATCAAAAGGCAAGTATGTCTGTGCCATAGATGTGGTTCAGTTCCTTTATACACCAGATGTGAAGGAGCATCTTAATTTGAAAAAGTCAATTTCTGAATGACCAGCATGCAGGTGGATGGCAAAAATGGATTACCATTGGAAGAAAGAGCCAAAAGGTCAATATAAGGATGGCCATGAGCATAAAGATGCTGTTGCTTACTGACAAAATATCTTTCTCCCATTTGTGGCCTCCATCTGACCCCATATGTACCAATGGACCAAGGATGGCATACTTAAAACCATTTGGAAGGCAGCCAAAGGCCTGGATAAGCCTGTTATAACCTGGGTGCATGATGAGTCAACCTTTTACGCACATGATCGTTGTGTTCTACGTTGGGTTCACTCAAGCGAGAGTACAAAACCATATGCAAAAGGTGAAGGGCCCTCACAAATGGTTGCAGATCTTGTGTCACCAGACTATGGCTGGTTGCAAGCAAAAAATAGGTGAGTCAGTTGCCAGCAATATTGCAGAGAAAACAACATGCTTATGAAGAATTATCAGCAATGACAGTACTAGAGTTATGTTCAAAGCAGGAAAGAATTGCAATGGTTACTTCACCAATGATGAAATCCTTAAACAGGCAAATCAAGCTATGGATATTCTGGAAAAGGATTACCCAGATGACACACATGTGTTTTTTTATGACAATGCAAAAACTCATGCAGCTTGTCGCTCAGATGCATTTTCAGCCAAGCACATAACTTTCAAACCTCCTAAGGATGCAGCCTCCAACTTCCTGTGCAGTGTCAAAGATCCCTATGGCACAGTGCGCAAAGTCCCAATGCAGGATGGGTGATTTCTTGATGGCACCCCACAATCATTGTATTTTCCAATTGGCCATCCACAGGCTGGTTTGTTTAAAGGCATGTGCATAATTATCCAGGAACATATTGATCATGAAGCACCTCTGCCAGATCCAACACACTTATTGGCACAATGCCAACAGTTCAAGTGTGTACCTGGACAAACCAACTGCTGTTGCCATTGGATTCTATTCAATGAACCAGATTTTGTTGGGCAGAAATCCAAACTTGAGGAGCTTGTTGAATCACGTGGGTACCAGATGATTTTCTATCCAAAATTCCATTGTGAGGTCAGCTTCATTGAACAATGCTGGGGATTTGCTAAGAGGGTGTACCACGAGTTTCCTGCATCATCATCAGAAGCTGATCTTGAAAGAAATGTTATTCTTGCTCTGAATGCTGTGCCTTATGGATTCAATGAGAAGGTATGTCATGCATTTATCTATCATACTCCCATTGCATTTTTATCCTGTTTCATTCAGTCATTGACACTTGTTTCTTTCAGATTCTCCACAAGATCATTATGGTTTATGGATGCATATCAGAAAGGCCTCACAGGTAGTCAAGCAGCTTGGGCCAGTCAGAAATACAAAGGTCACCGTACCTTGCCAGATACTATTCTAGCTGAGTTAGACAAGGCTCATATTGTATAGTGTAGCACAATTATTTTTTCCAAAAAAAATTGCCATCTTCTATAGCAGAATACAATTTTTTTCAAAAAGTTTTTTGGACGATGAAAATTTTTGCACTGTGACTGTGACATTGTCGCGGTCACGTGATGTAACGGAAACCGTCTTCTACCTTACAACAATGTGCAACTTGACGATTTGCTTGATTTACAAGCTTTGGCTTGTTTTATTTTTCCAGTTCAGGCTTCATGTATTCTTTAAGAAAGATATTTTCTTCTCATTTTTGTAGAAGCAACTGATCCCCTTGAGAAAGAGCCTACCTTAGATAAAATTCGGTAACCTCTGTAGTGTAAATTACAGTAATCATCAAATAATCAAAGACAACCATCTACACCAGATGATCAGTCGACACAAAGATAATTATTTATATGCCCATTAATTCTAGGCTATCATCCTGAGCTCGCATTCAAGACTATCATGCTGCTTCTGTTTCTTCAGTCGATTTCCTTTCAATATCTACACTTGTTCAACCACATCTGAAAACAACATTGAATCACTACAGAGAATGGTAACAACCTTCTGCAGTTGAAATAAAGAATAAAGCTTACCTGAATTTTACGATCCCACGGGACCCGTGTTTTCGATCTCTCCCAAACTCCTGCCGGCCCATGGATACTCATCGAGGTTAATCCGATCTGTATTGGAAGCGGGGAGATCCTCGAGCTCAATTTCATTCGACAAGGGTAATCCAGTGTCAATTGACTCGGTGAGCTTCCGGTCACCAAATTCGTCCATAATGGCATTATGCATCCATCGACTAGCTGCATGGAAGCTGCCAATGGGATGAGAAGAAGAGTGAGTGGTGCAATTGGGGTGTGAATGCTTCTCTTGGAGTTCTAAATGAATTCGACAGATGATGATGGCAGACAGGCTATATGAAGTATCAGTCAAATCATCCAAATAATCGTATTTCAGGGCTCTGACCTGTTCTCGAAGGGATTAAGAATGTTGGCAATATTAGGCTATTGACATTTTATTAATTTGTTATTGGCACCCGTTATATTAAATGGACCATTTACTCTTAAGATCTGTCATAATCATTCCTCAGCCAACATTATGCAAGATGTCATTGAGAAATACCTTGTTTAAGATGACGGATGGTAGGGTTATTGTGAGAACGAACCTGACTGTGGGTTAGATGTAGATTTGAAATAACAGATATAAAATAGATACCCATATCTAAGCACGCCTTCATAATAATTAGGGACGTTGAATCACATCACTGAAATACGTACTTTGCTCAACAAACAGCTGAGTTAGTGACTTGGTGTGGAATGCTCTCCTCAAGTCTCTCAACTCCTTTAAGGCTCCCGGGGAATTGGAAACAGTCACTGCAACAACAACTGTGTCGAAAAGGATGACCAATACATCCTGAATAGCGATCACTAGAGAATGTATAAGCAGTAACACAGAATTGAAACGAAGGAAGCTTCACATCTGAAAATCGTGTTAATTGACATGAGAAGGAATATAATCAACATAACTCACAGGTTTCTTAGGTTCCAGCCCACCTCAGTCATTGCACAGTTGTCTATTTTTGCCATAAACTATACAGTGTAGAACAAGTTTTATTGGTCATCACAAAGTGAAAACATGCAATACATACCAACCCACACCCGGCAGTGCAAACAAACAAAAGACCAAGAGCCAAACCAGTCACTCCCTTAAGTTTGGAAACGGCATATGCCCGTGCCATTAAATGTCCTGGTAGAATAGATAGATAGAATTGCGAGTGGAAAATTAGAACTGTTCTCACCTTGTATTCCAGAAAGGGCTAGAATACTAGCACTGTCATCAAAGTGAGCTAAGCCGTTACATTGACTGTTTTGATATTAGCTTCTGTGTTAACCATCATGAGAGTCTTACTAGACCCGTGTAAAAATGAACTCTTTGAAATCCATAGCATAGACCTACTCACCTTGAAAGTTAGGTTTTGGAGGGGAATGCCAGGTATTAAGGGTAATATCGAGTGGATGACGGTTGCATAGCGAGCCCAAAAATAAAGGACTGATCCTAATCTAGGCTTCCTCTTCCAAATATGTTTTCTCTCATAATGGAGCGTGAGGAGTGTGTCATAAACCAAGAGTGCTATTTAAACAGTGAGACCACAACGAGAGCCACATAAAATTACTTCTGAACTTACTCAAGCTAGCAATCTCGACATAGTTGGAAACCAAACTGTCGGGATCATAAATCTCCTCGAAACCGAATAGTTTAGGGTACTCACATATCTCTTTTTGCCTGGATTAAGACTCGATCTCTCCCTTGAGAGGACATCTGGTAAATGAATGTTGAGAAGGACTAGATCGTGCGTTGGAATGAGAGCCTGATGGACAGAGGCAGAATGTGCAACCTTTATGGGAGCCATGGCTCAGTGAAAGGAATAAATATTATCGCACCCAACGGAGATAGTTTCTCTGGCACGGTACTCTGGATGATATGTAGAGGTAGCATCGTAATAAAAACTCATTCACCAACGAAGACAGTATCTCTGGCACGGTACACTGGATGATATGTAGAAGCAGCATCGCAATCAGAGGCATTTACCGACGAAGACAGTATCTCTGGCACTGTATGATGGATGGTATGTAGAGGCAATGTCCCAATAGAGTATGTGTCTCACCGGAGCTGAGATATACATTTGTTCTAGTTAGGTTGCTCCGTTGGCAGCTCAAGCTTCAGACACTGCGTGATTTGGCACTTTTGTTGAGGATTGGGGGAAGGGTTGATACATGGTAAGCAAACCCTATTTTGGTTTTCTCCAATCGGGTGTTTTCGAAAGAAATTTGGGGTTGATTTCTTGCATGATGTTAGAGATTCGAACTTAGTAACGACGCGGAATGTTCTGTTCCTTGCTAGATTTACGCGAGGTTCGAAACGTGCCAGGCGCGATGGATGTGCCGCTGTCGATGTGGCTAGGATGACAATTGACCCAACTGACCTTCAGGAGAAGCTGATTTATGAAACTTGACTACTTACTATGACATAATATCTGGGCTACTCCACGTGCGATCTAATCAAGTCCTGCTTTAACGTTCAACGTTCGACATCCAACAACTACTCTGCATAGTATACAGGATAAGTTTCTCAACGAACCATCTTTCTAATTGATATCTCCCACTCTGTCCAGATATATCACTGTACCTCTCTCACATGTTCAGATAGGTTCGTATGTCATTTTACTCGCCGACAACCACCTTGCGGAAAGCCAAGATAACGTGTAACCCACCTGCAGACTAAATAAGGGATGAACCCTGTAGATCGAGGGATTAATGAAATAGTTT
>QLPG01010933.1:0-11006 GCA_003314385.1 Gomphus sp. MG54 | reverse complement strand
GGTACTCTCCATAACCAAGTCCAGAGCCTAGCTTTGATTGGCTAGGCTTATCTAATATTAGAGGTATAAATGGTTTTTTGAATTAAAAATTGATAAGAAAGTGTAAATATTTTCAATAGTATTGTAGGGCAAAAGATAGAGGATGGAAGGCGGACTGACAGACTGATGAAGAAGCAACCAGATGCTTAAGGGTGGGCAGTCAACTCACAATGGCAACTAGGTGATAGTCATTGCTGGGTATTCACAGTCATGGGAACTTGGCTTCAACTTGTGTATTGTACCCTCCTCAATCATGTAAGCCAGGTTTCCTGGGGTCCAAGTGATTGCAACAACCCTCTAAATTATTGCACATACAGGGATTTGAACCGCTGACCTTTGGTTAACCTGGCATACTGTGAAAGGCAACAAATTCCCACAGTAATATGCTCTTCCAACTGGGCCAAAAGGCCACTATGCCAGGTTATCTGGCATTAGTCTGTGGGTACATGTCAAGCTTCAGGTACTGACAGACTTCAGGACTGCTAAAGGGTCAGGTGAACAATGGCCAAGTCCTGCAGGCCAAGAGTAGTGGTGTTGGCTTCAACGTACTTGTGCGTTACGCCCTACTTGCCGTACATGCCACCGATTTGCAACAGACGGATACTCAGGAGGATGCTGCTGATGCTGGCCTGAGTCAAGGACTTAACAGAGGGGAAGAAGGTAGAAGGGCTTAAGCCTAGTCGATACCCAGAATGAGAAAATATGTACATGCATGCCCTACTTATATAGGTTTAAGAAGTGACATGTGGAATAAGGAATGTGAGACAACAAGGTATGCAGAGCATGTGGTTATTGTCCACAACAAGTAAAATTAGAATGAAGGAATGCAAAAAGGGAATACAACAATAAAAGATAGAATAATAGAAACATGACCAAGGATAGGACAATAGGGAGTGGCTGACTATAAAACAATGGAGTCATGGCCGAGGATAATACAAGGACAGGAAGTCTTGAGGTGAGATAGATCGAGGGGTGAGGAGTAGGTGTGTGGGTGATGGATGTGCCAAGCCGAGACCGACGTACCAAGTGATATGCATGCGGTGTGGACACTTAGACATGGACATAGAATGGTTCCTCAGTCAGCACTACCGAATCAATGGTCTTGGTACGTGTACTTGACAGTACTATTTAAACAGCAACTTGTTACATGTATTCACCAACCATTGCAATGATATGTAACAATGGCACAGACCAAGCTAAGCTCTATATATTCTTTCTTCAATGCATGCTGAACTTCTGTGACTATCCATTTGCCTTCAAATCAGACATGTCAAGGATTTAGTATGCTATCTCATACCTCTTGGGCCTAGTCTTCTAATATTTTGAACCTGCCATCCTTGGCAAAATCTGGTGAGGTTTTCACTCCAAACTCAAAGTAATCTTCAGACTGTCGAATAACACTACATAAGCAGAAAATCAACTAGAAAAAATAGTCATGAAGGAATATTATAAAGCTGTATGGTACTTTATCAACTTCACCCATGCATCCACCTACACCTGGTAGAATAATGTTGCCCTTGCTCATGTAGTGTACAAATTTCTGGCCAAAAGAATCAAGGACAGCCTCCTGCATTTCCCTCACTTCAAGTCTCTCGCTGAGCTTTGACAGTTCACATTGGAAATTGACAGTAGATATTGGGAATGCAAGGAGTATAAGAACCTTGCAAATCCAAACTGAGGTTCAACTTTAACCTCATCCAATCAGCAGGCCTCCAATCAGTCCAACAACCAGTCCTCTAATGACTCCAACAATTGACGGGGCTATAAAGGGGCCAACAACAAAAACAACAGCAGCAACTTGAAATCTCTGAGCTTTGCCAATCAGCCTGATCTTTCATCAAAGCTTGGAAAAGATAGCAAACTTCTGCCAGAAAAACACCAGAGACAAATTGACCAAGGTTTCTGTCTCTTAGGAAAGTCTAAGGATCCTGCTGCTAGTGAACCTCTTTTATACCCTTTATGTAAGTGGTCTGTGCACTTGTCAGGCTCCGGGAATGCCGAAAGGTTGGACCAGGTAATGGCCAAGTCCTGCAGGCCAGAAGTAGTGGCATGGCTTCAACATGCTCGTGTGTTGCACCCTACTTTCTGTGCATGCCACTGATTTGGGACAGAAGAGATACCTGGGAGAATGCCGAGAGTGTCAGCCCAGGTAAAGGACTTTAGACAGGAGGAGGGAGGACAAGAAGGCATAAACCTAGTTGATTTCCAGAATGAAGGACCATCTACATACATTGGCTATTATATAGGTTAATGAGTGAGATGTGGAACAGAGTGGCACAAGGAATGGAGAACAATAAGGTATGAGGAATAATGTAGAGGTATTGTCCACAATGATTAAGAATAGAACAAGGAATGTGGATGACAATAGAACAATGAAGTATGGCCAAGAACAAAAGAGTGAGTGAAAATAGAACAATGGAAAGTGGCCGAACATAAAACAATAGGGTCACAGCCAAGTGACAATGAATAGTGAGTGTCCCAAGGGTAAATGGGCAAGGGGAAGGACAGGGAATAAAAGAATAATAAAGAATAGGAGGGTGGGATAGGGATAATGAACCAAATGATGAACTGAATGTACCGAGCCGAGGCCACACACTGGTGAGGGATGATATGGGTAAGGGTTGGTTGCTTGGTACTGCCGAGTAAGTCAGAGCATGGTATCATAGACTTGACAGCACTAGCTTATAAATCAACATATCGAAGTCTTCAGAGCCAACTTCCTGGTACTAAGTCTGAGGCTAGAGCGCTTATTCCAGGTTCCAGTCATCATGCTAAGATTATTCCTATCTCCTGCTCGGTGGTCCCTCAGACCTGGATCTCCTGGCCTTGGAGTTGGGGGGAGTCTGAGATAAGGCCTTGGAGTTGGGGGGAGTCCAAGATAGGGCTTTGGATTTGGATCAGGACTTGGAGGGGGCTGTCCTCTGACATCAGTGGTCTTTCGGACTCTGGTCTCTAGGGAAATGCACGGGTCAGGCCAACCCGCACGGGTCACCGGGTCGGGTGTCCTTGGGTGCGGGTGCAGGTCAAGCCGTGAGCACCCGTGACCCAGGCCCAACCCGGGGCGTCAACTCCGACACGAACGTGACGAACGCATACGTGCACGCACCGACACGAACGTGACGCCCCGAACGCGATGAACGCGCCGTACGCGCACGCGACGCCATGAACGCGACGTACACGATGTACGCGCACGCGCCGAGACGTACGCAACGCCCGCTACGTGCACGCGCCGCCACATACGCAACGTACACGACGTATGCGCACGCGCCATGACGAACGCGACGTACACGACGTATGCGCACGCGCCGTGACAAACGCGACGTACACGACGTATGCGCACGCGCTGTGACGAATGTGACGTACGCGCCGTGATGAACGCGACGTACGCGCCGTGACAAACGTGACGTACGCGCCGTGACGAACGCGACGTACGCGCCGTGACGAACGTGACGTACGCGCCGTGACAAATGCGACGTACGTGCCGTGACAAACGCGACGTACGCGCCGTGACGAACACGACGTACGTGCCGTGACAAACGTGACGTACGCGCCGTGACAAACACGACGTACGTGCCGTGACGAACGCGATGTACGTGCCACCACGTACGCGACGTATGCGCACGTGCCGCGACGAACGCGATGTACGCAACGCCCGTACGCACACGTGCCGCCACGTACGTGACGTATGCGCATGCGCCGTGACAAACGCGACGTACGCGCCGCCGGGTACGTGCTGCCACGTACGCGACGTATGCGCATGCGCCATGACGAACGCGACGTATTGCGTGCGGGTACGGCGCGCACCTGAGACCCATCGACCCGTGGGAGAAAACCCATGGGTTGACAGGTTCGGGTTTCCCATGGGTCGGGTGCGGGTCACCCACATTTGACCCGTGGGTGACCCGTGCCATTCCCTACTGGTCTCTCATCCTCAGAGTTTAGGTAGAGTCTGAGATAGGACCTTGGACTTGTCATCAGGACTCGGAGAGGGTTGTCCCCTGATACCTGGCTTATCAGGGTATGCACCATGGAATTATGCAACAATCTTGGGAGCACAAACAAGCTTATTTGTTAATAACCAAGATGTCTCATCATCAGTACCTTCATAATGGTCTAATAGACCAGGTAAAGGAGGCTATAATATCTTTGGTATTGGTTGACCTTTGAGTCAAGGATTTTGGCTGTCTCATACTCGATTTCACCATCATTTCAACTGGGGGAGGCAGAGGCTGGACTCGATTGGGTATGGAGTTGGGAGTCACAGGTTTGAGCATTGAGACATGGAAGACTGGGTGTACTGCCCGCATGGTGTCAGACAGGCAAAGAGTGTAAGAGTGGGTGCTGACTCTGGTCAAGCTGTCAAGCTTTGGTAATGCCAAATATGTGGATGGGTAATGGCCAAGCCCTGCAGGCTGGAAGTAGTGGCTTTGGCTTCAACGTACTTGTGTATTGCACCCTACTTGCCATACATGCCACCAATTTAAGACAGAGGAGGTATTCGGAGGGTGCTGAAAGTGCTAGCCCGAGTAGAGGACTTTACAGAGGAAGGAAGAGACAAGGGGCCTAAGCCTAGTCAATACCTAGGATGAGGAAATATGTACATGCATGTCCTACTTATATAGGTTAAGAAGCGACATGTGGAATAAGGAATGTGGAACAATGAGGTATGCAGAGCATGTGGAGATATTGTCCACAATGAGTAAAATTATAATGAAGGAATGTAAATGGAGATAGGACAATGGAAATAGAATAATAGAGATGTGGCCAAGGATAGGACAATAGAGAGTGCCTGACTATAAAACAATAGGGTTGTGGCCGAGGATAAAACAAGGACAGGAAGTCCTGAGGTGAAGTGGATTGAGGAATGAGGAGTAGACATGGTAGGATTAATGGATGGTGAATAGCATAGAGTAGATCAGGGATGGGAACAAGGAATGTAGATGGTGGATGTGCCGAGCTGAGACTGGCATACTAAGTGACTTGCATGTGGCATGGGCACTTGTACATAGACGTAGTCTGACTGCTTGGTTGGCACTGCCAAATTCCCAGAATCTTGGTACGTGTACTTGACAATCCCTACAAGCTTTTTGATATTTGCTCAATATCTGTTTTTGTGCTCACCTTGCATCCTGTATCCATCAACTTTCCTGGCATGCTAAAAGAGCCTAAGAATGTCCCCCCTGTCAAGTCCACAATTCCAAGCTCTGGTTCACTCGGTAGTACCAACCGAATGACCCTTACTAATTAATCCCACACACCTGTGGCAAGTCATTCCTCACTAGTATGTGATCTCAGCTTGGTACATTCAGCACATTATGTGGTTCACTTCTCTCATCCCATCCCCTCTATTCTTTATTATTCCTTTATTTCCCATCCTTTCCCTTACTCGTTTCCCTTCAGGACATTTGCTATTCACTTATTATTCAGCCATGGCCCTATTGTTTTATGTTTGGCCACTTTCTATTGTTCTATTTTCACACACTCTCCCATTATTCTATTCTTGGCCATATCTCATTATTCTATTCTCGCTTACATTCCTTATTCTATTCTTGATCATTGTGGACAATACCTCCACATGCTCTGCATACCTTATTGTTCTCCATTCCTTATGCCACCCTGTTCCACATCTCGCTTCTTAACCTATATACAGTGACTCACAAAGTTTGGTGCTTTTGGACTATTCATCGAATAGCTTAGAGTGAAGAACTATCTACATATAGTGACTTACAAAACTGAGTCAATGTTTGGTGCTTGTGGACAATTCATTGAATAGCTTTGAATATAAAACATATATGAAAAAGGTGTTGGTGCATCAAAGACAGAATGTGATCAGGGTTATGCAACCATTGAAAAATTATGTAATTCCGATCAGGGGTGATGAAGATATAGGCAATTAAAATCAAGGGCCCATTGACTCAGTTTTGTGAGATGGTGTCAGAACAATCAGAATCTGATGCTCCATTTATTATATAACATGCAACCCTTGATAGATGGTTACTATGGTAACCTTATCTTTCATGAGAAATCAAATTAAGGTATTTAATCCCCTCCAACATCTCCAGAACTTCACTACACTCCAATGCACCCCACTTCCTCTGCTCAAAAAGAAAACATCCTCTCCTTGGCCTCTTGTTAGGATTCGGTAACGCCGAAATATCGGTTAAGTCCTGCCAACCATTTTGGAGTAGCTAGGCTTCAACGTGCTCATGCATTGTGCCCTGCTGTTCTGTGCGTGCCACTAATTTGGACAGTAAGAAGTCTCCTGAGGGTGCCAAGGGCGTCAGCTTGAACGAAGGACTTTAGATGAGGAAGACGGGCAAGGGGGTGTGAACCGATTTGATATTCTGAGTGAGGAACTATCTAAATACATCCTGCTACTTATATAGGTTAAGAAGCAAGATGTGGAAAACGGTGGCATAAGGAATGGAAAACAATAAGATATGAAAAACCACATGGAGGCATTGTCCACAGTGATTAGAAATAGAATAAGGAATTAGAATAATGGAGTATGGCTGAGAATAAGATAATGAAGTGGTGGGTGAGAATAGAACAATAGAGGATGAACAAAGATAAAACAATAGGCAGTGGTCAGGAGAATGAGTGGCCGTCATATGTTCAGGGGAATGGGTGAATCCCCCACCCAGTCTCCTCAGAAACAGGCAGAAGAGTTCTCAGGAAACATTCATTCAAGGCTGTGGTAAAGAAGAAAAAGCCCTTTCTCAGTGCAAGGCATAGACAGCTGAGGTTGGCCTTTGCTTTGAAGCACAGAGAGTGGATTATAGAGGACTGGAAGAGGGTCATTTTGGTCAGAAGAGACCAAAATCAACAGGTTTGGGTCAGATGGGAGGCAGTGGGTCTGGAAACAGAAGGGGAAGGGGTTGATTGAGAGAGAAGGGGGAAACATTATGGTATGGGGGTGTATGGGATGGAATGGTGTTGGCCCACTTGCAGATATTGAGGGGAAGATGGATACTGATCAGTTTGTGTCTGTTTTGGAGGACCACCTGCTGCCCAGCCTGGAGGAAAGTGGAATTCCTAAGGAACAGGTAATTTTTCAACAGGACAATGACCCAAAGCTGTCAGGAACCATACGCCAGCAAGCTGACTATTCAACTCAGCCCACTCAGCCCAACTCCACCCTCGCTCGCTGTTCAACATTTATGCCCTCAGCCCACAGACTATATATACCTCATGTATCCGTCTTGGTGTCACGTGCTCCTGTCAAATCACTCCACTCATTTACGTCACATTCCACATGCTCGCTTTTCCATTCTGAACTCATTTACGTTTAATATCCTTCATTACGTTTCATTTCCTTTTCATCTGTTCGCAATTCCGTTCACTCCTTTATATCCGAATCTGCTATTATGTCCTTAGGGTAACTTCATTGGGAATCTGAGTCACATGTCACTCAACAATGTCACGGAGGAGATCATTATTGGGATGTAGTATTTCTGTTTCTCTGTGAAAGGCAACAAATTCCCACAGTGATGTGTTCTTTCAACTGGGCCAAAAGGCCACTATGCCAGGTTATCTGGCATTAGTCTGTGGGCACTATTTAAACAGCAACTTGTTACATGTATTCACCAACCATTGCAATGGTATGTAACATTCTCGCTTTTCCGTTTCCTCGGCTTTCTCATTCTATTATAGGAATCTATTCGACTCCTAATAGATTAGAAAGTAGTATAAAAGGCCTTGTACTATTAGTTCAGTCCTCAGTCAGAAAATCAACCTTGATTTTGACTAAGATCCTCCGTTCACTTCCGTCTCTTTGCTATTACAAAATTTGGGGACCATGTGATCCAAGTGGGCACAACGCAAGCACGTTGAAGCCAACCCCAATTCCAAACCTCGCCAATAACTTCGCCATTGGGAGATTACAATATATTACGATTACGTCTTTTTCACTATTGTAACAGTATTTTCTGACTGCCACGCTTGATCGCACCTTCTCTTCGCATATTACGAACCATTATGAATACCCGATCCACTACTCGCAATTTGCCCTTCATCGTCGAGGTCCCTAGTCAGTTGCAGCAGATTTCCTCTCTTTGATGGCTGTCCGCACAACCTTCAATTCACGAAGATGGCCCGTCAGGAGAAAACGCTCCTCCTGAACCTGAGGACAATGACGAAGAAGACCCTCTCAATGACAACAACGACGACGATGCAATTCAGAACCCCATTCAAGTTTCAAATCCGAATCCCATTCAAGTCTCAAATCCAAACCCCACTCATGTTTCTAATCCTAATGTCACCCTTAATTCCTCGTCCAGTTTGGACAAGATCGTCAAAGCTCTCGTCGACCGACTAGCGCAACAACCCGCTAGATCTTCTACAAACCCTGGCCACCATGCCAAAGTTCGGGAGCCGGAGGTCTATGATGGAATGGACCAAGCTAAGCTGCGAACATTCTTCTTACAATGCGTGCTGAACTTTCGAGACCATCCGTCTGCATTCTTGACGGATGCGTCAAAGGTCCAATATGCCATCTCGTACCTCACCGGCCCCGCACTCCAATATTTCGAACCCGCAATTCTTGGAGAGATCCAACCTGAGCCTAGCTGGCTTAAGGTCTGGAGGGACTTTTGTCGAGAGTTGGAATCCAACTTTGGTCCGTTCAACAGCACTGAGCAAGCAGAAATTGAGCTCGGCAAGATAGTTATGAAGGACAATCATCGTGCAGCACGATACTTCATCGACTTTGCCAGAGCCTCCACTCGTACTCAGTGGAATGACACCACCCTTGCACATGCAGCTTACAAGGGGTTGGCCAGACATATCAAGGACAGCCTCCTTAACTTCCCTTGTTTCAAAACTCTCGCTGAACTCAGACAATACTCTCTCGAGATCGACAGCAGATACTGGGAACGCAAGGAGTATGACAACTTCGGAAATCCTTCAAAGCCGAACGGGTCCTCATCCAAATCCAACTCCAACAACAACAACAACCATCAGTCTTCTTCCAACTCCAGCAACTCAAACAACAAGAAGAGTAAGAAGGGGGGGAAGAAGAACGGCAACGATAAGTCTTCCAACAATAACAACAATGCTAACGACATTGCATCCAAGCTCGGAAAAGACGGGAAGCTATTGCCTGAAGAATGTCAAAGGTGAAACGACGCGGGACTTTGTCTCTTGTGTGCTTCAAAAGGTCACATGGTCAAGGACTGTCCCAAATCCAATTCCCAATCCTCATCAACCTCTTCTTCTAACAACAACAAATCCAACAACTCCAACAATAACAAGAAAACGACGAAAGCATGTGCGACCAAGGCAAGCACATCTGACACCAATGCCAAAGAAAACACGGCGTCGGAGTCGAAAAAATGAGCTGCAACCTCGGAGATGCACGAGCTGAGGATTGCGTTAGCCTCTCTCACGTGCTGTTCTTGAACGCCCTTTCTTATAATTCTGCTATTTCTCGCGTATCTTCTACTTCTGAAACTTCGAAAACTTTGCTTATACTTAATCTGGCTTGTTCTCTTATTTCCGAACTTCCTCTTGTTACCCTCTTAGATTGTGGTTCTTCAGACTGCTTTATTGAATCACGAATTGTGCAGAAATATTCTTTGCCTACTAATTCAGTTCCTGCTATTCCGTTGAAATTATTTGACGGTTCTACTAACTACGACAATTCTGATCCGATTTCCAACCGGCGAACTTCAGAACATCACCTTCTATGTGACAACGTTGGATGGCAGTTGCTCCGCAGTACTTGGCTTCAACTGGCTCACCCGCTACAATCCATCAATTGACTGGGTATTGGGCAGTATAACTTTCAAGACTTCGAAACCGACCACCGTTCCAGCACCTCAGGCCTCAACCGCTGCTTCACAGTCCAGCACCCCACTTCCTGGCAATCCGTCACCATCTCTGAAGTTGCAGGCTCCGCGGATAGCCCTAGTTAATGCAGAAGCATTTGTTTGCGCCTGCAAACTAGAAGGTTCGCAGGCCTTCCAACTCAACCTCACGGATCTCGACAAATACGCTCGAGGCTCCACTATGGTTGACTCTTCAGACAACCTGGATAGCATTAAACAGCATGTTCCAGAATTCTATCATGACTTCGCTGATGTCTTTAGTAAACAGCATGGTAATTCTTTAGCTCCCCACAGACCCTACGATCTCAAGATCAACCTTGAGGACGGCACTTTGCCCCCTCTTGGTCCCATTTATTCCCTCTTAGTATCCGAACTCCAATCACTATGAGACTTCATCAACGAGCACCTCAACATGGGCTTCATTCGACCCTCAGGCTCATCACACAGTGCACCAGTACTATTCGTATGCAAGAAGGACAGCTCCGTGCGGCTCTGTGTAGACTTTTGCGGTCTAAACAGAATCACGAAGAAGGACCATTATCCACTTCCCCTTATTTCTGACCTCTTAGACGCCCCAAAGAAGGCTCGTATATACACCAAAATCAACCTCAGACATGCCTATCACCTCGTTCGAATTGCAGAAGGGGACGAATGGAAGACAGCTTTTAGGACACGTTATGGATCCTTTGAGTGGCTTGTCATGCCTTTTGGAATTTCTAACATGCCTGCTGCATTTCAGCGCTTCATGAACAATATTTTTGGTGACCTTTTAGACAACTGCACCATAGTCTATTTGGACAACATCCTCATCTACTCCAATGACGAATCCTTGCATATCGAACACGTTCGCAAAGTTCTATGACGATTACACAAACACAACTTGTACACTCGAGAAGACAAATGTTCCTTCCACCAAACATCCGTCGAATACCTCAGATATATCCTCTCACCTGAGGGTCTCACAATGGCGGAAGACAAAGTCAAATGCATCACTCAATGGCCCAAGCCGCGTAAAGTCAAAGACGTTCAATCTTTCCTCGGATTTGCGAACTTCTATCGGAGATTCATTTTCAACTACTCTTCTATTACGACTCCTCTTACTTGACTCACTCACAAAGGTCTGGCTTGGAACTGGAGTGA